>JACEVL010001354.1:122500-165000 GCA_020284085.1 Aporrectodea caliginosa
TACACAGAAACTATCAAGAAAAGTCAGATAGACAACTGATGACAATTACAAACTGATTCCAGTTACCACTAGACTACTGATCAGAATTAATCCATACCTCAGAACTGATTGTACTTCGTGAAACATCATAAAAACCTACCACTAAGGAGTTATTAAAAAATTCCCAGTGGCACAAGTACATTGCAGCCACTGATATCAAGAAGTTAATTCAACAATTACTAACCCCAAACGTCTTATCAGGACAAAAGCTACTAAGCTGCTGAAGAAGGCTGAAGAGACAACTGAAGTGTGGCTCCTGGATGAGCAACATCATTGGCAGTTTCGATCGTGGTGGCGGCGGCAAGTAAGAAGTTGGAACGGACACATCCTGCCTACGTGGTGGACGACTGGCACTTTGCGACACGAACACCAACTAAAGTAAAAATCATCTTTTATTAGAAGTATTAATTTAGTATTAATCTTCATCTGAATAATGAATCTTCATCAGAACAGCCTGTCACCCTGTTGTTTTATACAAGGACATGTATGCTAATATGTAAGTTAGTACACAAGTATGTACTGGAATGTATTAATGTATTTTAATCTAGGTGTACCTAGTAAGCAGGATCTTGATCCCTTCTGGGACTCCTCTAGTTGCCAATCTCAATATCCCATGTTGGAATGTTTTGTGTCTTCATACGGCTGGTCAATAAAAAAGTGTTGACTGACTGTTTGATTTTAATCTAAACATGCATCTGACTATTTGCTTAGTGCCGTTCATGAACTGCTCGAAGGCTGGTATGGTAGTGCAGCCTAGAGCAGACATGGACAGGGCAATGCACTTGGGAGATACAACATTGCAAGTCGATTCATTTGCTCACTTCAAATAGTCATAAACCAGAATCCTAGGCACAGATGAATGTTCACTAGCACAGGGATGGTTGGGACATGATGTGGAAATGGCAAAATGTGCTAAGATGTACATATTGTTTTCACTTGTTTTAATCACTTATCATGAGCACAAAGTTAGAACGAATATTATTAAAAAGATAAAAAGCTCAGTTCCTACAAGTCACTCACCTGCGAGTCTTTCAACTGCATTTCCTGCAAAGTCTTTTCATCCAAGTCAACGGACAGTTCCTGGCCAAGAGTAATCATACGCATCGGTCCATCTCCCAACATCGCTCCAAGGATCGGCATCAGGGCAGATCCGGTACCACTGGACGACTGCTTATCCTGTAGCTGCTGCTGCTGCTGCTTTCAGCTGCTCTTCCTGGTTCTTTTGATGCTGTAGCTGAACTGCTTCCCACCATCTTGTCACCTCAGCTCGCAGTTCTCCAACTAAGTCAGTTGAAAGCATCTCAATTGGTGTCTGCAACAAAGAACGGACTTTGTGTAAAATGCATCAACCGGCTGCTATAATTAATGGGCTGTCAAATCCTTCTTGTTTTATGGAAATTGCTGTGTACAAGGTCGGTCGGTGTTCAGCAGAGATGGGCATGATTAGTTAAATTGCTAATCGATAAGAATTAGCAAAATCTTGTAGCTAATCGATTAGAATTAGGCACTGAGATTTGCTAATCGCTAAGAATTAGAAACAGAAAAATCATGTAGCAACTGGTAAAATAAAGAATATACTTACTTAAGTTTGTCTAATCAATTAGCTAATCGATTAGAATCTAATCGATTAGTTACCCATCTCTAAATTATATTTAGCACAATCAACTGCTCCAGATGTTTACTTTGAATTTGTAGCTTTCATCCCATGTTTGGATCGATCCAGAACCTTGAGCTTCATGTTAAACCTAGATCTCATAACCTTAGATAACAGCAATATGCAATAGCAATAACTCCACCTTGTCCGTTGATCCAGTGCCACACTGAAGGATGATGTGAATGGGTTGCGACTGTTTATCCTGCAGCATCTTCTGGTGGCTACTGATCGGGTTTGAGTCGTGCTGCAGCTGGCGAAGATGGAAGGCATAGCGCCGTCGGAAGCTCTCCAGGTGGTTTGTCAGGAGGATGAGGCCTCGCTGGATGATCAACAGACTGCTCTCGGGATTCTGAAAACAATGAAGTAGATGACCATGCATAGGCTAACATCATACAATACAACTGTATTTGATACTGCCAAAGCTCAGACGTGCACATGAACATACAACAGAACATCGATGGTGCAGAGCAATTGTGAGTGAAGGACTTGCTCAAGGTCTGTACACAGTAACTGCTTGGGCAAGGCTCGAACTCGTACTCCCCGCGTTACAGGCCAAGCACTCTAATCAATCAGACACTGTCACATGTTATCAGATATTCTATTCTCTAAAGAGCACAGTTGTGAAATAGATAAATCCCTGCCATGCCATATAACCGAAAAAAAGGTGACTAGATACTGGTTGCTGAAGCACTAAGATTAAATGTACCTTATTCAGAAACAGTAAACACACACAGAGCAATGACAAAGGGTGCCCGCAACGCTGCATAAATATAAATAGCTGCATTCAAACACATGCCAAAAACTAATCTTTGTCGGCCAACGGCCTTTGTTGTCATAAGCTGCCGTTAAACTGTGGACACACATTCAAACACATACAGAGCACTATCCCACCCGCAACAACAAAGTTTTTTCAATTGTGTACATTCTACGTATGCATTCTACACAAACTGGAAACCTTTCAGTTGTCACATGTTTACCTTGTCAAGTACGGATGATGCCTCTGTCAAACTCTCCATGCACTTCTGCACGAACTGGTCTTCCTTTTCTAAAGCACTACTGCCATCTAAGAAATAGAAAAGTTACACCATCAACAATGTAGCAAAGCAACACGTTTCAAATGTATAATTCAAATATCTACATGGCGTAACTAGAGCACCTTTAACGAACTACACAGAGGTGCTACAACATAGCAACCTAATAGACCACAACAGGTGCAATTGAGAAAGATATAAATAAAATAGGCATAAAATAATTTTGAGCTGCCTGGTTGCAGAACAGTACTTATTTTTATTGGAAGTAATTTCTTGAAGGATGGTTAAATAAACAAGAATGCAAGATGTGCCTGATCATTGCACAGTTGTGTGAGAGAGCGGCGAGTTACCAAGGGCCTAGGATGTATAAATCGTCATCCAGGCTGGCTCAGTAAATTCAAACACCACAATCATTTACATAAACAATAAACACATATCAAACAAAAAGCCAGAGACAATGGAACATGGGACAGACTTAGTCTACAAAATGGTGCCACATAATACTCACAGTAGATATAGTGATGATTGACACAGTTAATGGCAGTCAGACTGACGTCTGTGTTCTGTGCCCTCAGGGCAATTGCCCACAGATGGTCAATTCCAAGCAGCTGTCAAAAAATGTAAAACATATTTACATTTTTAATACAGTTATTATCTTCATCAAAACTGCTTAAGAGGATTTCTCTTAATTTACATACAAGGCATTCCAAACATGTTAAACTTGATGCTTGGTAAATTATCACAATAAATCAAAATAGAAAACATAGAACAGATTTTTAGCAACCTTTGCACATTTCAATTAAAAAATATTGTTTTAAAAAAAGCCGAAATTTTACCAAATTTCTATTCTTTTGTATGGTCAGCTACATATTCGTATCACTTAAAATGAGGACACTTTCTTTAATTATACGAAGAAAAGAAAAGGCTCTTGTAATTAAAATGTACTGATAATAATCAACATGCTTTGTTTCAATATCATTCACAAATACGCTTCAGAACGTCACAGAAAGTGCAATATACTAACACGATCGTCGGGAACTGGGTTGTCTGCTGAAATGTTGGCTATGCGGGCCAAGTGTGACAGCTGAGTGAACAGATTCAGACCGACAATGCTCGTCTCTTCCGGTTGCAACTGAGGCATCTGTGAAAGGAGTACAAAGGTAGACAATAGAGATGCACACTTTTAAATTGGACAATACAGATCGGCACACTTTTAAATTAGACAATACAGATGTACACTTTTCAATGAGACAACACATAACTGTCTGAGCATTAAAAACTCCTGATCTTATATGCCTACTTCTTAACTGTCACATGTTATAAAGAAAAAAGACCATTTTCATTTTCGATGATATGATGTCACTGTCTGCACAGGCCCCACAGAGAAGCAGCTTTCTGAGACATTTTACAAATTAAAATTATAACAGTTTTACATCGGGTAAAATTCTATTTTATAAAACCTGTGCCGCACAAAATTATTAACTTCATTTATACGGAATTGAATTGAAATGGCATGACTTTACTTTTTCAAGAAAGATATACTTCAGGGCCTCCAGATCCAAGGCGTGGTGGTCTTTGCTCTTTGCCTGATTCAGGAACCAGTTAAGACAGTCATCAGAACACTGCTTATCAAGAGCCACGCAGTTCCACAGCGCATCCAGCTGCTCCATGCTTAACCCTTTCAACATAAACAACAAATTTCCTGTTTCAACATTCACACCATAAGAAATATCGATTACTCAGCTAAGAAATATTTTGCAAAACTCTCCATGCTATTCTAAACAAATTCTATATAAGATTTTGCAACTAGACTTTCGTACAATGCAACATAGGCCATTGCCTTTTCCCATGATAGTTGAAAAGACCAAGTCAGGCTAAAGAAAAACAGAAAGCAAAGAACTCTACTTTCAAATGCATTTTCAATCACTCCAATAGCAGTTTTGAAACTTGCCAGAACAATGCAGCTATCTACCATGAACCTCATCATGAACACACAAACACCAAAGCCAACTCTTCACACTATGAAAGTCAATTCAAGGACCTACGAAAAGACTCTGGTGATGCACTGCTCGAGAAGCAGCACGTAAGGAACTGCAAGCGAGCCTGAATCTCTTCTTTGTGACAGTATCTACAAAGATAAAACCAACATAATTCTCAAATACCGTTACTATTGTGGAAATACCAATATTACTCTAAGTAAACCAGTAACACTATAAAGCCTTATTCACGTATTTTAGTCAAGTGTTGCTCAAAGTTATTTTTCATTATTGCTGGCTCACATTTTCAAATTAATAAAACCTAAGTGTGTAACAAAGAATGATTTGCATACCTTGATATATCCTTGAAAGAAAACTGCATTTAATAAAATTCACTAAAAACAGATCCATATCACTAAAAACGCTAAATATGGCTAAATTCACAGTCCAGAATGTTTTATTTTAATGGTCTCCAGCCAGTTGTGCTACATTTTCACGAAGTCTCTATCAACAGGACTGGGAATCAAACCTGACTGTAGCTGCCTCATCAATTTTCCTTTTGATTCAGTGTTTGTATAAAGGCTGGCTTCCAAGACTTAGCTTATTGAGCATTGAAGAAGTCAATTCCCAGCATGCATTTATCTACCTCTGCAAATTCACAGTTCAGTTGTACCATAACGCATAACTTACAATGAAGGAGGAGCAGTCTCCTGTTGAATTGCATTCGTATAGTGAGCCAAGTTATTGAAGAAGTGCTTCATCAAGTGCAAATCACGCTCAGCCCACCTACAATGAAACCATAATTCCTTTGAAACTGCACTGGAACCTCTTTATAATGCAGTCTTTAAAGCCACATAAACTACCACTCCATAACAAGATGCATTCTAACAAGGCTGTGTTCTAAAACTATCTAAACAAAGTTAACATGACAAGAAAATGGCCATCGCGTCAGTATAGATTCACACCAAACTGCAAAGGATTATGGGCTTATGATGGGCTTAAATTAACACTCTGCAGTCAAACGTAACTTTATCTGTGCTTTTTCAATATTCCCGAAAATCTGAGGATAAGGCATGAGGTGGAGAAAGTGGAAAACATTAAGGTAGATAGGATCGAGTGAAAGTAGACCAAGATTTTGACAGCACTTACGACACAAGGGTTGAAGTATCTCCTGGAGTTCTGTTATATGTGCTGAAAATCTTTGACAGAAGCCGCAACGATATTACAACAGACCTAAGCAAACCAAAGACAAACATGTTTATCAACAATTCTTCAGTGCAAGAGTTGTAGACTTGTGGAATTATTTGGATGACAGTACTGTCTCAGTGGACACTGTCACAGTTTTTAAGTGGAAAAGCTATGAAAATTGGGCTACTAAGCATTCCAGGTTAATTTGCAGTGATTATAACACTTCTAAACCACTTACACCTTGTTATGTTATGGTAATAACCAGTAGTAATCACTTAGCCCACCTCAATCACAGAAAATACTGCTGCAAACAAATGGAACCCAATTGTTCTTCCAAAATATCTAATACATTCCAACATTCACACCAAGTATCCAGATTCAATTCATGTCCGGGAATTCAAGCACAAGATGAAGACTGTCTTTTGTCTTCACCAACCCACCCCACACGTACTGTCTACCAAGGTTTCATCCAGTCAAGGTCCAAAAAGAATTGGCACAACTCACATAAACTATGAATTTCAACTTAATATGAAATATGCTAACTTGTGATTGGCCAGATTGTTGACACATGCTTCAATGAATCTGCAGCGTGTTGGGCGTTCCGTGGTAAAGCAGATCAGGGAGCAAAGTGCTTTCTCTGCTTCCTGAACAAGTCCCTCTGACAACTTTCCCTGTAGAAAATTACAAGGCTCATCTAAAGTACTTACATGAATATTCTTATTATTTCTACTGGTATTAAACAAGCATTTATAATGTGAACATAAAATAAGGCTTAAATACTTCTATGATGAAAAGTGCTTACAAATCTAAATATACATCTTCTATTTCCTCTACTGCTTTCCACATTTCCTCTTGTTATATAATTAGTAAAAGCAAATTTTATACCATAATAAATTATTATAACAAGTAAAATTTAAATGAATAATAAATCACATGATATCAGACTGATCACAGATTTCTAGTGTTAAACTACCTTAGCTGCTAATATATAAAAATATATTCTTTTTAACCCTTTAATGACGCAAGGGATTAGTTTTCCATGTATTTTAGCACACACTCGTCGTTAAAATTTTAAATAGCCAACAGTCAATTCTAAAAAAGCAAAAACAATCTAATCAAAGTTGGAAGCACTAGCAAATGTGGGAATTTAAACAGTAAACACAAATAAATTGTTTAAAAAATCAATGTTGTGAAAACTCACAGCTCTGTGGTCTTGCAAAAGGTCCCAGAGTAGAGTGTTGTTAGGAAGACAAATCTCATCAAGCTTTCCCACATTACAAGCATCCTGTTTGCCCATTTCTGCCTTCGTCTGAGCAGGCATAACTGAAAGTTAAACAAACCACAAGTGTAAAAATAAATCTTAATAAGTAAAACAAGCAGAACTTTTAGACTTTTTTCCATGGACCATACAGCCTGGGCCATCATGAAAATAATACCTCCATCAAATGAAATCTGAGACAGAATCATAAAGTTGATACAAATATGGCGATAATAAAAACAAATAATTAAATAATGCAGCACACAGGTTAATGCAAAGCTCACTGGTAACAAGATTATAAGTCAAATTTTTTTACATAGACTTGGTTAAAGGCATTCCCATAACTGTGGTGTAGGGGTATGTTCGGTGCCTTGCAGCCGGAGGGTTGCTGGTTCGAATCCACCTCAAGCCGCCGCGTAGGGACCCTGGGCAAGTCCTTCACTTGCAATTGCTCATGCGCTTCGGCGTGAAACTCCGATTCAGTGTCCGCGCTGTAGTCGGGAGCGCCTCTGAGTAGAAATCTTGAAGGGGCGCTATAACAAGTGCTCATACATACATACATACATAACTTAGGGCCCATACAGTAAAGACAGAATGCAAAGATAACTATAGACTTTGTAATAAAAGAATTGTATGCAGCCAGCCAGCAGCGTCAATGCTACTGCTACCTTACCTTTTCCAAATTGCTCATCCACCATAGGCTGCCTCTCTGTCTTATGGACTGATCTTTGGGATACTGACCTAATTGCCGCTTGGACTTGGTGCCCCATCAGTTGATGCCTTGTGCATTAGATGCTGGCACAATAAAAGCCATTAATTACAATTACAATTACCTTGAGGCAGCTGTTTATGATAGATGGAGGCCAGATTGGCAAGCTGATGCTGCATTGGATGAATTCCAACAAAGTGAGAATGTGCATTGATGTGCGCAAGTTCATCTTCGCTCAGGACGTCTTCGCCTTCAAAGTCTGACATGTTCTTGTCCGACTTGTTTGTGAACCTCGAACTGTTGCAACTGTCTTCTTCGGGACTGTCGATATCTTCGATCAGATCGCTAAAATTTAAAAACACAAGTTTCAAAATCACTCAAGCTGGGCAATTGAAATACACGAAAGCAGGTCAGACTTATATACTCTGTGTTATTTCAAATCGTTTTAACTTCTGAGTCTGAAGCACAACTTGCCTTGGCATTCTATCTTGAATTTCTGAAGCTGTTTGCATTCGTTCAATACAGGTATCCAAGTCTTCAGGAGTGACCGGTTTCTGGTCCATCAGGCACGCACCAACTGCCTGGTCCATGTATTCCTAAAACCAAACACGTCATTTACCATTAGTATAACAGCATTGGCAAAATCATCACAATCAACATCATGATCATCATGACTTCAATTATCATGCAGTTAAATTATAATTATTAATCATTTATTTTTAATCTGATATATCAAGAATTACATTATATAGAGAGAAAAATAACTTCGATCAACATATATTCCTCTCGTAAGCGCCTGGATGTGAGGCTGTATTCCACTGCTGGCAGCTTTCAAACTTTAATAATGCTACCCTCAGGATCTCCTACAAATATTGTGTTATAACAAGACTGCATTACAATGGTTCACATTTGAAATCTAAACTAAATTTGTGATTTACATCATCTGTGTTGGTGTATTAAAACCCAAGTGTTCCATGAAAAAAGATCAAGCATCAGTTTGAGGACTCTGAGAAGATACACTAAGTTTTTTTGGAGTAACAATATACAATGCTAAATGAAGAAATGTACATATTTGTATATATACACTTCGATCCTACAAATAGCACCTTTTTATTGTCTCACAAAGAAATCTTCTAATTATTTTGCACAAAACAACAGAATGAAATTGTTAATTAATAACGTATAGAGTAGGACGGTACTTACTTCTATCTCGCTCTGTTCCTTCAACAGACCTAAGCTCAGCTGTGATAGATGTCGCACTGGCCGACATTTACCAGGTGTTAAGCTCGGAATCTCAGAAATCTTCGGCTTCTTCTTTGCCGGGCCTTCTCCGTCTGACTTGGGCGACGGAGACCGTATCAGGATAAGTCCGGTGTGCTCCTTATCGACAATGATATCACCAGAAGGAATAGGTTTTGGAATGGCTCTCTTCGCAGCAGCACCGCCGACTCGATTACAGATGTGCTCGCCTTTGGGGCACACGTGCTCAGCGTCATCCTGACTGGAATATTCTGAGGATTCGTCGTCATCGTCCTCTTCGTCATCATCATCCTCACAGTTTATCTGTTTCGTCGGCATGTGGACAACCTTCATGTGCTTCGCAATCTCTTCGTCGGAATCCGAGAAGTCGTCTTCGTCATCTTCTCCGTCCGCTTCTTCGTCTGTCTCCGTATCGTGGCGGCCGTGGTGATGGAAGTGTTGATGGCACTCGACCAGCTGCGCTCTTCCGATTCCGACACGTCGGAGGCCCTGTCGCACGAACATCGGCCGCTTCCGGACGATGTTCTTTCTGCCAGGCAGCTGCCGTGACATGACGATTCCGCCGCGGATGGCCTTCTTCTTGTTGCATCCCTGTCTCACGATGCGGAGCTTGATCTTTTTCGGTTCCTCCTGCTTCATCTTCTTCACCATCTTCCGGACCGTCACCGGCAGGTTTCCCGCACCGCTGCCGTTGCTGCTTAAGTTTGACTCCTCTTCGACCTCCGACCCGGCCTCCGACCTCTGACCTTCTGTTGAACTTGACCTCAGCCTCTGTTGATGGGATGGAATCTTCGGCCAGGCCTTTGGAATCCTCTGGGTCCTGCGAGGCATCAGATGTCGGGCCTTCACTTCCCCTTCTTCTGTTTCGTTCCCACTGCTGCCATCCGTATCCGAGTGTCCACTGCTGCTGAAGTTTGACGGCTTCAGAATGCCACCGCCTTACAACCAAATCAAATCAAAATCAGTTTATTAAGAGACAACAAGAACCTTGGAATCACATACAATAACGATCAAACATAGAAAAGAGAACAATAATATAGTGTCATACAAACGTAAGTTCAGATCAAGCATCAAAATTACCCAGTTGATCTCACCATGGGAACCCCTAAAAGAGGACAAGTCTTGCCCTGTAATTGTCAAAGGTGGAAGGATGACAATTGGTTACAGTTTACCAGGGATGGGCAGTAATTGAAATTACGTAATTTAAATTACTTGAAATTGCGCAATTTGTAATTTGTTAATTTGTAATTCAATTACATTTCCCATGTATTTTGTAATTTGAAATTACATTTCATGTCCCAAAGTAATTTGTAATTTGTAATTCAATTACATTTTTCCAAATAATTTGCCCATCCCTGCAGTTTACTATACACTTTCCTCTTAACTAACTAGTCTTAACTAAGTTCATCATACCAAGAATCCAAAAAATTATTAACATTGATCACACAAAATTAGCCATTAGATTGAAAGCTTAACTGCAAGGCTTTTTAAGCCAGATTTGTTTGGGAATTTAAATACCATAATGAATTTAAAGTTATATTTGGATTGCCGTTATGATCTTCATGCTTCATCCAATCATTCCTAAATAAATCCTATTACTATGTTGATCAGTAGAATAGCAATAGTGGTAACGAATGACCAATTACCTTACCATACGAAGCCTGACCTTAGTTTTGAAGCACAAGCCATATTTTATACTTTATAAAACACAAGCAATATATAAGCCACATTTTATACTTTATAAAAGACAAGTCATATTTTATATCATCACTGCTATCACCATCCCATTACAGTCGTCATAATCTGCATCATCACTGTCATTATAGCCTCAGATACCATGGTTCTCATTTATTTCTTTATGTATTTATTTTATTTACAGAATGCACTTAATACAGTCACTGTATTTCAGACCTAACACGATACCAAACAGACCACTCCACTGCACAGACTGGGTGGCAGAGAATCTTTCAGATTTCAATGTAGCCCTAAAGCAGTGCTGTCCAACCCGCGGCCCGCGAGCTTATTCTAAGTGGCCCGCCCGAGGTGGCTAAATATTTACAATTTCTGTAAAATGAAGTAAAAGATAAAGTCAATGGCCTACTTGTATAGCTATTTGTTCGTAACTTGGCTTATTATTTGAAAATGTGAACACAAAATCCATATCCCAGGACGCATTCATATGATAACTCCATAATTAATTTTAATACAGTTAATAATTTTTCAATAAATTTAGTCATTGCTTTTGAGTTGACTGGTGCGGCCCTCGGCTTCAAGAAAAACTTCTTCGGTGGCCCGCGGTGTCAAAAAGGTTGGACAGCACTGCCCTAAAGTATTCCATGGTATTTAGTTAAATTGTAACATCCTGACACTTCAGCCTTTCTGATAAAATAACACAGTTGCCACTAGTCTAATTCTATCAAACCATTGCAAAACTAACTCAAAGAGGTGTAAATTTTTTTTTCTCAACACATTTAGTAACTAACTGTCAGAGCCGAGATAATTCTTGCTACATGATTTCCGCCTGACGCTTGAGACACGGGTGCAGTGACCTGTCAGCTTGCTACCGAGAATAAACAAAATTGATTGATTCAGTTTAATTATACAGGGCAGCTCAGATTGATTAATTAATATAGTGTGCCACCCACTCTGTTTCTTAATGTCAGCATCAAACTTCCTACCTGCCACATCCACTTCCTCCTGACTGTGCGTGATCACCGTGTAGTACTGCTGTTGTTGGCTGTTGCGTCCAGCTCCTGCAATGACCGCGGCACCTCGACTGGCGCTGCTTGTCTCTGATGCATACATCCACAGAACTCTTGTAACAGCAGACGCCAGCTGTAGCGTCTGAAAAAGAACAACAAATTGCATCAATGCAAGAATTAATCCAATGACCTCATCATCTGTCATCATTTCTCATCATAAATTATCTCATCCGTGCCACGGCATTCATTCATTCAAAAATTTATATAGCGCCCCTTCAAGGTAACTACTCAGAAGCGCTCCCAACTCCATCCCGGGCAAAAAGGTAAGTTTTCAAATGGCCATAAAGAGTATAGTATCAGTACATGATCTAGGGAACAGGCATAGCTCCCGAGGGAGGCTATTCCAAACCCTAGGGCCTACCACAGAGAATACGGCAGTTATACCTACAGACAGTGTTGACTTGAATGAAACCCTGAAAATTTAGCAAACCCCAGCAATGCCAGCATGCATACTAGAAGGTGAGAGACTGTCACTAGGAGTATACCAACTGCAAAGCCCAACATCACATCAGAAGCATCCACACACAGTGCAGTAGCTATGAACAATTCTCACAGGTAAGAATGCATTCTGAGATGTTTGAAATGCCAATACTATGACACACAGACAGACAGACACATAGTCAGAAGCTCATTAAAAAACCTCAGGTCGATGAATAATAACTCTAATTGTAAATGCAATAGCAAATTTATATAGCACCACTTCCAAGAGAGACTCATCAGAGGCACTCCTGACTAACACAATGAAACTACGATCGAACAGAATGGTCTTCAAATATTTGCAGAAAACAGACAAAGACTGAGGAGTTCATATTGCAGATTGATAAAGATATGTACAGATAACAGCAACCGTTCTACTCCATAAGACCCATCCATCAAACAATCAACAGTGAACAATTACAAGATTTGTGATGATGTGGAAGTCTTATCCTCTACCTGTTCATTATGGGCCGATGTGTCCAGCTGATACATGAGGCTGTTCAGATGCTGGCAGGGAACCAGGTCGAGACTCTTGGCTATGGCAATGAAGATGTCCAAGACCTGCTTGCCACAGTGTTTCAGCTGAAGAAGCATAGAAATAACAGAAATTAGCTGATACAAAGAAATATATAATATATATGCATTCTAACACCTGTGTTATTTATTTATAGGTATACAGATTCTAACACCGCATCAAGGGTCTGTCATTACATCGTGGCATTACTTGAATTATAACTTATTTGCTGAATTCAACATTGTCTTAGATTCCACCCACATGTACATTACTCTGCCACCATGGGGAACTCATAAATGTAAATCAACATAAAACCTGCAACAGAGAGACTAGAATACTTAGTAGCATGCAAGGCAAGAATATAATTGTTTAGCTTTAAACTAACACTATTTAGCTACTGCAGTTAGTCTGAAGGAATGTACCAACTAATCCTGTCTCTGCAGATTTCTCCACCCAGCTCAATCAGATTCATCATGGATTTACCATGCATTTGGCACACACAAACCTGGTATCAATTTTACATAGTAAAGATCATTGTATAATGTCTGCCCAGAACCTAATAAGGAATCTACAGCAGTTTTCATATAACATTAGATCATCCATATATAGACACTAATTATGGCACCTTTTAAGTACTTCACAAAAGTGTTGCCTATGCCAGCCTAAACAAAGTTCAAGTAATGAAGGAAAAAGATATAAGTAATAAACAAACATTGAACAGATAACTAGAAGTCACCACTAGCAAGCTCTTGCCAATATAGCTCCCTTCAAATGCTCCACCAAAACGTTGCTTACTTTTAACACTTTAACGACAAGCTGCATTGATTCCCAGTCGCTTTTAGTACACTCTCATCACTAAAGTGTTAAAGCAAAGCACTAGATGAAAAACCATCTCACAGATCTGACCAGAAAGTGGTTCACATATTACGTCAGACAGCAGAATAGTCAACACAGCGCATAACAGAATAGAAGAGGTGCAACGCATAATGTATCCTTTACCTGAGATGCAGTCCAGATGACGTCAATGTGTTCCTTTGTAATGCGATGTAGCAAAGCCAGAAAGTTTAGAACAATCTGGCTCTGTTTGATGATCTACAGAATAACAATCATTACTTATCACCTTCATGTCATTTTTTAGAATAAATAAAAACCAGAGATGATCTATCAAAATACTTTCAAAGAACGACACTAGACTCATGAGCAAATGTGCCACCAAGCCAACACTCGACTCTTTTGGCTGTCCTGGGAACCTGGGCATGTTCTGCATGGGTTACTGCCACCAATGCCCTTAAACCAAAAGCACACAACCAAATATAACCCAAAGTTCATACCCTAATGAGGCAGACATTTTGGTTAGAATGCTGAGTGTATTAACTGTTACCTAACATGTATGTACACCAGAGTGTGTCTTTGTTACCTGGTTAAATAAAGAATATACTTACTTACTTAAAAATAAAAATCAGTTTGAATATATGCCAAAAACTCGTACAACTGAAAGTTATCACACACCTCGACGTGAAGATTAGGACCAAATATGTGTTCGATGATTTTGTTTTCGATCAGCCAAGAAGCCAACTGAGCAGCAATCGGATTATTTTCCAACTCCGTCTGGCCCAGTTCGGAGAAACAATTAATATGACTCTGGAGAAAAATGAAATCAGTTATTTATACACTGGTGCATTTTCATTATAGCTTCTACAAAACCAATAAAATTCTGAATAGCAAAATCATGTACTGAATGATTTACCATTAATTAGTAACTGCTAGCCATTTCTTATATTATATTTATCAACATCGCCCATAATGAATTTCCAAGCAAGCCTAAATTACATATTGATAGCCATTGTTATATTACCACTGTCAATCATAAAGATAAGTTTTACACACAAAACCTAAGTTACCATAATCACAAACCCACATATCTATTTTTACCATCTGTTTCTTCTGTCTTGGTAACTTAAAAGCCCTGATACTAATCCATATTTAACCACCTGAGTAACCGCAGGTTGTCTCAGCGGGCCAATAGCCTAAGTCATGCAGTGGGCTGTCAGTCCATGTCACACAGTTAATATTCCCAACCATAAAAAAATTCAGTACAATCATTGACTCAAGAAAGCATACATTTATCTGTGCTATGCCGGCCAGTCGCAACGTGAGCACGGAGCAAGTGAAGTATTTGAACGCAAGATCGAGGCCTTCCTTGTCGTAGGAGATCGTTGTTTCCCGTGGCTCCTTCAGCGCCTGCCACATGAGGTCCGTCATGTTTCGAGTGGCTGCCAGGCGCAGGTCCTTGTCCAGGAAACTGCACATGTAGTGAATCACATGGCTTCGAATCTGCCGAATGTATTTGACAGCAGTTCGGTAGTTCATCCACAGCCTCACCTGAAGACAAAGGAACAAGTCTTTAAACCCTTTAAGGTAGTGATACCATTAATTCTTAAAAAGGACAAATTTGAACTCTTTTTTTCTCAAACTGTGTAGTCTTTGGGCAAGGCTTTGCAGGCCAGAAAAACATCATCGGTGGGCCAGAAATGGCCCATGGGTCATTTGACACCCCTGGTCTAAATTTATGACTTCCATAGCACCACTACCATAACTTACAATACATAAGTCAATGGGCATTTAAAATTAAACAATTCCTAATCCTTTGGAGAAACCTTTTAGAAATCTCATCAATTGGTCTCTCACTTGCATAAGACTAGTCCCTCCATGCAAAACATACATTTTCAAGTGGTCATCACAGCTGTACATGTATAGACTCTCTGGTAGATAAATTTATTTGATAAAACAGTCTTTAGAAAACAGTCCTCAAGTTGTGCACTATAGTTTCAATGGGACATAAATAATATTAATAATAATATTGTACTAATAGAATACCACCTCTTCACTGACCAGTTATGCATCATACACTCATTGAGAGAAATTTCAGACAGACCCAGCAGAATCAGATCTGCACATCCTTCATCAGTGTTAGAAAAAGATTTTCTGTGTAAATAATTAAAAAGATTCCATTTCTCTGTAAATTATTGACATTTAGACTTTACAATAAGTGATCTATTACAACTTGGAGCAATTCTGATGCAGAACTAAAACATCTGAAACTGACATGATCCTTACATTTGCACAGATCGTGATAAGCGTGTGAGCAACTGAACATGGTAGAATGTCTGGGTTGCTGTCTCTGAAGCATTGAGCCAGAGCTTGAATGCCATTGCTATCACAGAAGTAGCAGACGTTTCGAAGTAGGTACACTGGCACTTCAGGATCCTGCAGCAAAATAAATCTCTATCATAACTCATTAAACAACTGGATGAACAATGTATGTATGCATGTAGTATGTGAGTGTATGGATATAGGTAGGCAATTATGTAGCCAAATGCATGTTTGTAAGCACCTGGATGGTAAAATTATATCATCAAGAAGCTTTCAAATATACAGTATGCTGGTCTACTGTGCTCCATGAAAAGCTGTCCAGCACCTGCACATACATACAAGCATATCTGTAAGTAGTCACAGATTATATTTGTATCAATACATAGAAACTTACCTAAATCTACCTTATTCTACCTTGGATAAGTGAAACCTTCATCTCCTTTCTTCAGATCCTTCAGCCAGCAGAGGAGGAATTCCACAGTCCAATAAACAGTGCCACTGCATCACCACACTTGCCATTTGCTTTGCAGTCTCTTAATGAGCCTTTGAGCTCGATACTGTAGTGGCTAGCACGCGCTGAACTGTCAGTTGAGAGGTCGTAGGTTCAAATCCCCACCAGGGCAGAAATTTGGTTCGAGATATCTGCTCCATCTGCACCCCTAGCTAACTCAGCAATAACGAGCACACTGACCATATACTGTCAGTGAGAAGATAAGACAGGCAAGGCAGAGGACTGACCAACCGTCCTCCTACACCAAGACTAAGAAAATGAAGTTGCTAACACTTCATACCCATGGCTGCCTCAGGTCTAGCTTAAGGATCTCATCATCATCATCAACGAGTCTTTGAAGAGCAGTGATGTATGTAAACAAAGTAATGTAGCAATGTAGTTTTATTACATGCAAAGAACCATTCTCAAACCTCTAAAACCCTTTGAAAATGTTGGCTGCACACAGAATTCATATAGTGACCCTATATAAACTTGCAATTACAATTACAAAGCTGCCTTTAGAGGCTGTATCATGGACTGCCTTATAAAAACGTCATTTTATAATGAGGTCAATTTTAAAGCTCCACTATATGTACCTCCCACGTTGCATCAGAACTCATATTATAACAATGTATAGGTACCTCATAAGGAGGGCTTGCGTACAGAGTACATTTTCTTTACCTAAGGACTGCACTTGCATTGAATAAATGTATTTTCTTAATGAATCATCCTGTTCATATAATTTTTATACAGCACATGAGTAAGCATAGTTAATGAAACATTCACTTGGCAGAATTGTGAGTAACACTATAGCACATTGGATGTAAGCACATCACAGAACAGGCCACAACACAACAGAAAGGAGCACATCACAGAACAGGCTACAACAGAAAGGACTAGTGGCCTACTAAAGATTTGGCAGTTGCATGATTTCTAAGCCACATGCTAGTGCTTAGCCCAAACCACCCATGCAGAACCAAGCCTTAAAATGATTATAGCTCGAGCAGTCAACTGGTACACATTTAAAAGGCAGCGTGTACAGTGTACCAAAGAAACAATGCCATATGTTCCACAGCTGAGTACAAAAACTCCTGTTACCAGGCTCTAGTTTCAAAGCATAATGAATCAGTTATAACATTCACATAGAGTTTCTCTTCTACAAAACCTAATATGCTATCCATTCCACTGTAACCTATGACCTGTGCTGGAGTAGTACATTTTTTGCATTCCCACTATTCACCTTAGCTTCATAGGCACAAGAAAACAAAAGCCAAGAACAACAAAATATTAGAAATTCAAATGTGCTAATGCAAAGTCACTTTGAGTACTATCAGTACATACACGCCTTATTTAAAGATTGGCAACATCACAAACAGTTTTGTGATTATTTTATTAAAATTCAAATGTGCTAAGCAATTCACTTTGCCTACTAACGGTATAAACACACCTTTAAAGTCAATTTTATTATTTAAAGCTTGGCAACATCATATGATGCAAAAGGTTTTGTGATCTTTTTAAACCATCAACCACAATTTCTTATCACAAGGAAATAATGATTGAACGATAACTTACGGTTAGTTCGCAGTAGTTATTGAGAGCATTTGTGTCTTGCTTTGACAATTCCTCTAGGGATGCATGCACACAGTGCTTGTAGGCCATGTACAACGGAAAGTTCATCAGAAACACTTTGCTGACGAAATTGAACAGCCGATCTTTCTCCTCTAGCGTCCACATCTCCTCTTCGCCCTCTTCTTCCGGATTCCATGATCGATCGCCATCCGCAGGCTTGTTCTCCTTTCCTTCTCCGCCACCCTTGCTCTTGACATCGCTGTCGCCCTTCAGATCCGCTGTGGTCGGGACTCCACCCTCCACTTCGCACTCCACAGCGTCTCCAGCCTGTTTGTTATCTTCTTTCTGATCGACCTCTATGCCCGTTACGTCGAGTTCTTTCTCGCTATCCAAGTCATCAGACTTCTTGTCGTCGGCCGAATCCTTGGCCTGGTCCTCTGGAACGCCGCTGCCGCCGTCTTGAGAGCCGCGGCGTTTACAGTCTCTTGGTAGGGTTTCAATTAATCTTATAGCTCTATGTACAATCAGCTGGACCAAGTTGTTGAAGCGTTCAAAGTTTTTGAATTCCTTATAACAGCACATGCATTGCCTGCAGAAAATGAAACATCTCATCTTATTCTATTATAGAACAAACATCAGGTTTGCAGTATTTTTAAATTTTACACAGAAAACAAAAATCTGAAATTGACCAACACAAACTACAAAGTCCTTCAATCTTGAACAGTACATAAATATGCGTAGGGACCCAGTACATAAACCCAGTACATAAATACGCGTAGGGACCCTGGGCAAGTCCTTCACTCGCAATTGCTCATGCGCTTCGGCGTGAACTCCGATTCAGTGTCCACACTGTAGTCGGGAGCGCCTCTGAGTAGAAATCTTGAAGGGCCGCTATAACAAGTGCTCAGACATACATACATACATAATCCAGAAACTTCTATAGCTCATCATCTTAACACAAAATACATCAATCATTGGCCAATTCTAAGCAAAATAACATTCCAGAATCACATTTCATAGGATTCAACAGCCATGCAGTCAAGATTCGCAATTGTCCCGGAATCCTGAAGACGAGCAACAATGGAGAAGCTATTCAAAAACAAATGGGATTTCAATCCTGACCTAAACAAATCTCACAAAGGTGTTAAGCATGGCCATCTTTCAAACAGCTCTGTTTAACACCCTTGTGAGGTTCTTAAGAGGTGCAAAATAAATGAAATATCAAAATAGATACATACAGACATACAATAAGTGTGCGTGTGTGGGCACATGTGTATATGCACGACTTGCACGTGTGCAAAGTAAACCAGAATATCATGCATTTTAAGCATATCTTAACCCTTTAACGACGAGCTGCTAATGGTTTCCCATACATTTTAGTAGATGCTCATCGTTAAAGGGTTAAGCAGCAGGTGTATAGTTACCACACTCAAGGATATCAAGGATATTTATGCAAATAATTAGTGCACATTAAGCCCATTGCATTGAGGTCACACAATGATCACACATTAAACTTTACCAAAGTTAATGGGTCACACGTTATTAAGTCTTCAATATAGAGCAAGCAGTCAATCAATCAGCTCACAAGTTTTCATATTACAAATATGGAAATGGATGCTCGACTTGCCTTTGAGGCCATAGCTGAACATATAAGACCACAGCCAACACCTCAACTTTGTTCAGCTGCATGCCATCTTTCTTTCCAAATCTTGCATCATCTGTAAGAAAAACAAACTCTGCACTAAACGATGAAGAGAAAAGAAAAATACTAAAAGTAATGTAATGTAATCTAATGTAGTTTTTACATGCAAAACACTATTCTCAAACCTAAAAATATCCTTTGTATTTGCTAAGGCATGTTGTTGGTAAGTGCATAATTTAATCTATTTATACCAGGATCTCCTTATAATGCTCTTTTGAATTGTTTTTATCAAGATGCTTAAAATAGTGCCTTTTAAGTACAGGTTTACAAAAAGCATATACCTACTCAGAAGGCAGACATTGATATCACGTGTCTGTGAACACTAGTTTGAGAAGCAGCCATGGTTATTAAGTCTTAGCAGCTTCATTTTCTTAGCCTCAGCATAAGAGCCAGTCCTTTCCCTTGCTGTCTGATCTTCCAACTGACAATGTACTCATTATAACTGAGTTGGCTAAGGGGCACAGGTGGAGAAGACATATCTAGACAACTTTCTGCAGTAAAAATGCAAAGCTGACCGAATTTCCTAAAACAACTTTTAGACCAAGCGTTTAAATCCTGAAAACTAGTGTGGACTAGTTGGCCAATATCCTGAATATCATATTTGAAAATAACCCAGATAGTTAGTTTTGTACAAATAATTTTTTCAATTCAAAAATAGTTTGAGGACTCAGTGGAAATTTTATTTCAAGGATTGGGCTTTGGAGAGTCATTATGCATCTGATCAGAGAGATAACATGGGTTGCTACAGTGAGAGACAGCCCTTTCATGTCTCACTTACTTACTTACTTATTGGAGAATCATTTGCAAAGCTTGCAAAACTCTATTCTCTTGCAATCGGGGGCAGCTAGATAGGCCTCATACATGATCGGTCACAGGCTGGCCAAAACAGCATCCCACCGGAAAAAAATTATTACCCAGTAGAAATGTGTTGCTTTCTTGGAAGATTTTAGGCTTCGTATTGTCGATGGAAATTGCTTATTTCAGTTTAACAACTCTAGGGTCAATCAATCTATCAATGTTTTCTGTGCTCGGTGTGCACAGAAACTCCCTTTACCAAAACCTTAATTCTGGACGGATAAACAGCTTTCATACAAATAGCCGGACTTTTTGCATATTGGAAAGGCGGCAAGCTTCCTCCAAGTTATACTATGGTGAATTGCTTTAGCGCTGAAAATCTTCCAAAGTTTAGAGAGAGCATACGATTATCTGGTAACTGTGAGAATGGAACACAAGACCCTAGCCTACAGTATTAGCCTTCAAGACTTTGCACGCGCTAGTCTGCAAAAATATTGCCATACACATCTGCACTTTTGCAGCTCATACACACACACACATGCATTGTTACAACGGCTGAATGGGGGGGATAACCTACGGGATTCAAGAAGTTCCAGCAAATCGCCGCAGACTTCACACATCTTTAAATGTGCTTATTCGACAGACTAGCATAAACCGAGCGCTCCAAAGCGTTCATGTACGCGCTGATTTCTTTTAAGTATTTTGTTATATATTGGTACACCTTTCAACTGAATCAACACTAAATCGCCATTGTACGCTTCTAAAAATACCAGCTGCAGAACTATTCTTTTTCCGGTTGCCGGTGGAAGATTTCAGGCTCTTCTTTTATAGCGCCTTCACTTATTTGAATGGTCAAACGGTTCGGTGGTTAATACGTTACAATACAACTTGTATTTATAACGCGCCTTAATAAAACAGAGTCTAACTCAAAGGACGCGTTACAATGTACTTACTAATCATAGTACCTAGAAAAGAGATAAGTTTTAAGTTTAGATTTTAAAATATTGATTGAGGATGATCTTCGGATTGGTTCTGGTAAAGAGTTCCATTCAGCTGGACCAGCAACTTCAAACATTTTGTTTCCAAATTGTATTGCATAATTATGGATAGACACATAAATCTGAGGCTCTAAAGGGTTTTCAAAATAATTTCATAACATGTGTAGGAACATCCATTTCTATTTATAACACCGTCAAACACACATCGGTTGGTCAAACAAATCAGCGTAGGGTTAATGGAAATTAAAGGGAAATAAGCTAGGCCAAATTACTGATAAATGTTAATACAAACTATTGAAAACTAGGCACAATTCAATGTCATAGGCAACTGATGCCAATTTCCAAAGAAGGGTTATTTTCGTTTTCTGCTATAGTTCTAATTAAACGTTCCAGGTTAATCTGCAATGGTTCTAACACAGACTACCCGGTAATTTGTTACCGTCTTAAACGTCTTCTGAACCACTTAATTAATGTTATGTTATGTTATATTAGGCCTATGTAAATTGCTTCTGGTCGTTCGGGGCCCTTTTCTGGCAGACTCTGACATGATCTGGACCCTGCCATATATGTAGGCCCTATAATGCGGGGGGTCCATAGTGTAGTGGTAACATCAGTGGCGTGAAGAGCACATGCAATAGGTAGCGGGATCGCTTCCCGAAACCCTCCCAAAGGTCCGCTCAGCCTATCATTCGCGAGATGGCGCGCGTTCGTAAAATGAGATGTAGGACGTGATGGGCGTCTTGCATGGTTGCCGTAGGCTATACATTTAAATTCGACTCCTGTAATAACTTGTGATCATCCGTTCATAGGCCTACTGATTTGTAATCATCCTGCATTGTGTCAGTTTGAAAATAAACGAAGATTAGGCCTATAAATAATACGGTAGCCTACTCATTCTAGAGCTTACGATTACAATAATCATTAGCCTAATTAAGTGAGTTACATATAGAATTGAAAATAACTTAAATAAGGTAGAATATATAGTGAGTAGGCTACAGATCTTCTGGTGTGACATCAACTACACACTGGGATGGGTGTGATTTGCGTGAAATCCGCAGGTCAGCAGTTAAAAGTCATTCTTATATCATCGCTAAGATAAGCTGCCCCGTACGTATGCTTCAGCTGAATAAGTTGCAGGCTTAGTACTACAGCCTTGGTACGCGTGAGTACAACCTGTAATTATGAGCTACATCTACCCCACCCATGGATAACAGAGTTCTAAACGTCCTGTTGGCTTACCAACTCAAACCGCTCCATGACCTATCGTGACCGTTTTAGATTTTTTCCGTTCAGACTTTTTTCATTGAAAATTATATTACAAAGATCTGATGTACCAGTGTTTCACTGCTGCACGTACGTATTTCTTATGGCGGACAGCTGTTACTGTCGTTCAAGGTTGGAGTCCGTAAATTATATAATCTATGTTAAAATGAATTAGCGTTTGTGATTAGGTAACGCGTCTGTTATATTTAGAAGGCCGTGCTTTGCCACGATCCTCTAAACAGGGCAAGCCAGACGTCATAAGCATAGGCCTACGTAGAAGGCACAATTATTCTTTGCGCAGGCCTCTGCTTATGACGTCAGTAAGTAAAATAAGTAAGTATATCCTTTATTGAAGAATCAACTGCTAAAAGTATTTTGGTGTAGGCTACATAATTCATCAAATATGTAAATAATTAAAGTTATGTGTAAACATCCGTGTGACAAAGGTTTTACGAGGTAAAGAGTTTGCTATAAGGTATGATTCTATTGTGGGTTCTGGGGCGTAGCGAGTATGCAACAGTTTTCACAGAAGGCAATATATAGCTGATGTAATCAATAGGCTACGCAAGATTGCTGCTGATGGTTGAAAAAGGTTAGCGTCTGCTTTCTTGCAAAGTTGCTCGAAACTTTGGTAGAATTCATGTAACTTAGATAATCAGCTCGAACCAGTCGTCGTAGTTGCTGAAGTTGCGCGCGTCCCAAAAACCCAACGAAGCCCCACCACGCCAGCGCCGCATAGAGCATCCGCGACACTCTGGTTGCTTTGTTACATCACCCAGAGATTGGCCCATTAGAACGTGGCCCTGTTAGAACGCGGAGGGCATACATCGACTGCCTAGCCTAGCCTTAATGATGTTGCTCGTGGAGCGCGGTGGTGTAGGGGTATGTTCGGTGCCTTGCAGCCCGGAGGGTTGCGGGTTCGAATCCACCTCAAACCGCCGCGTAGGGACCCTGCAGCAAGTCCTTCACTCGCAATTGCTCATGCACTTCGGCGTGAGACTCCCATTCAGTGTCCGCGCTGTAGTCGGGAACGCCTCTGAGTAGAATCTTGAAGGGGCGCTATAACAAGTGCTCATACATACATACATACATACGCACATAGATACATACATGCATACATACATACATACATACATACATACATACATACATACATACATACATACATACATGAGCGTCGAGCTGAATTGTTCTGACATCGTGACACCTAGCATTTTCATGTGCCTTCTGGCTGCCGAACTTTCACTTCCATGGATTTTAGAATGATTCAGCTTTAAATTGCAAGAATCAGCCCATGCAGTGGCATGGTCGATTTCGGACGTTATCAGTTCGCTATTTTGTGGATGGATTTAGGATGTAGCTGTCATCCGCACACTTTATCATTTTGTTTGTAGGTTTAGTAATCGTAATCGTAATCGTAATCCCCAAACTTCTAAAGCGCCACTCGAAAGCCAAGCGCAGGGAACCAGCTCATTCACGAGCGCTGCGCATAGTCAGAAGGGTTGTCCGAGAGAGCTGCCCGAAGGAGGTCCGAGTCCGGTTTCCCGTGGATCAGAGGGGTCAGAGTAGCTGCTAAGGTGGGTGTCGTTTGGGTCGAGAGTTGGAAGCTAGACGATCAGTTGAGGAGGTAGGAGTTCTTGAAGAGAAGAGACTTTAGTTTCGAGTGGAAAGCAGGCCCGCCGAGAGGGGGGGACAGAGGGGCAAGAACCCAGGGGCCCGGCGACTTTTAGGGGCCCGGCTGGGCCCAGCAATCAACTTATGAAAAATATTATAATCAGTTATACAAAAGTTTATGATTTATGCCTTTTAAAATATAATATTACGGACACTTAACTACAATGGTTGCATATATAAATATAATTTTGAAGGGTTGTACCCACACTATTATTATTTCAGTTTTTTTTAAATTTTCTCATAAAATCTAAGGATAGTTAGGGGCCCGTGACTGCTCTGCCTAGGGGCCCGGAATTTCTATCGGCAACCCTGGTTGAAAGTCTTGGGTGATGGATAGAGGAGCCTGAGGCAGATGATGGTGAGTGATTGGCGATGATGTTTGAGGAACTGAAAAAGTGAGGAATTCAGGAGGCAGAGCGTTCCGCGGAGACGTGATGCAGTGTTGGATATGGCTCGGTTGGAGAACTTGAGATGAGTAGTGACCGGAGGTCGAGAAAGAGTGAGAACGGAGTAGATCGGGTAGAGCGTGTTGGCTGGATGGTGAAGAGGTCGCGAAGATATCTGGGCTGGGAGTATTGTAGGGAGTTGTCGGTTAGTGATAGGACTTTGAAGTGAATTCGCTCTGGGATTTTTAACCAATGGAGTGATTTGAGGATGGGGAGTGATATGATGATGCTTTTGGCGTTCTGGTGACGGCTCTCCATGGCTAGTGAGTTTTGGATGAGCTGCAGACGCTTTAGTTGGGTGGATTCAAGATTGAGAAAGACATCATTTGAGAGTTGCTGATTGTTTATGTTTCGTTGCAGCAAATAATATTGCTAACATGACATAACTACTGTCTTTGTGTACATTGGTAAATTAATCATCTTATACTATAATTTATTTCTCAAAGTTTATCCTTCCGTTTGTTTGTCTGTACGCTAAAGGCTCCGAAAGGAACGGTTTAGCGAATTGAAATTTTTTACAAAACATCAGTACGGGCGTGTGAAGAATAGACCGACTATTTTCAGCTCGCAATTTAATTTAAACGCTGATATATGGACATTTTAAACTTCGAAATGATGAGATACCTTAATACCAATAACGTTGGCCATTAAATTGCATATTATTTAGCCTCGCGTGAGCGGCGTGACGTAAGAGAAATTTTGTCTTACGTCACGCGACGTTAAATATGAAAATCAGGCGCAATCGAAATAAAACGGGGGCGTTGTTCCGAAAAATTACGATCGCTATAATGGAACACGACCGATCGCTTCGTCTACTATTATATTATTTAGCCCGGGGAACAAATAATAGGCCTAGGTAGAGATAACCTGTGTGGTACTATTTTCAACTCATTATTTACTTTAAATTCCGATATAGCCTACGGACATTTTTAATTTCGACGTGGTCATTTATTCAAACGCCTTTAAAATCTAGGTGAAGCCCGTTTTTTCGCAACCAATAACGATGCCCATTAATTTCTAATAAGAAATTTCCAAGGGCGATTTTCTAGGTCATCTCAACTAAAAATTCGCCATTGCAACTCTTTTCCAATGCAAAATCTTTAACGAACGTTCTGATCAGTGATCCCAACTATTTTCAGTTCAAAATTTATTTTCAGTTCCGATATATGGACATTTTTAGTTGATTTTCAAACCCATCAAGCGGCAATGATGGATTACACTAGAGCTACACGGAAGAACGTTCGATAGGTGGCGCAGTAAGAGGACATTAAATTGAAAGGCGACGTCGCTTACAAAAACATTAAATTCAAATGCTAAACGGGGCAGCACCGCAGGCACAGGTAATTAAATTCAAATACACTGGGAAAAACTATTTTCACCTCTAAATATCGTTTCCATTCAGATATGTGGACATTTAAAATATGTGAAGCCCTTCAGCATATAATTATAGTAGCCTAAGTAAGTAAGTAAGTAGCCTTTATTTGCAGCCGTTAAAAATTACGCATGGCGAAAACCCGGGCAAAGCCGGTTAAAAATGCTAGTATATATACATATAATTATGTATATATGTATACATTTGATTAAATATGCATGTATGTATGTAAACACCGAAAACACTGTTATTAAATTAGGCTAAAGTAACTAAAAATGTATTTAAAATGTTAATTAACTAATTTATTTTATAGTTGAAAAAGGTCTCGCAACGCCTTTCCGGAGCGTTCCATCTGAAAAAGCTCTGGTAATAATAGCAATAATAAAAGTCGAGACAGGAGTGAGATAGCTAATGATACTGGAAGTAAATTTGAGATACTGGAAAGAGAGTTGAAAGAAAGATAAGAAACCCAGAGCTACCGAAACAGGAGAGCGAAAAGGAGAAATCCCGCCTAGAACGCCTTACGAACAGACTAAAACGCTCTGGATTTATTCACACAGATTCTCCTTCTAGGCTTCTACGAATGTTCTTGCTAATAAAGTAGACACTAAGTCTTGACTATTCAAAGCCATTCTCTTAAATGAGAATCATTCACTCAGATGCCTTTTTCCTAAGCAACATTTCACGCCCTATTATCTTATAGGGTCAGACCACATAACTTTAACCTTTCGGACAAAGACTCGCGAAATTTTATATCTCGTATCTCTTACTAATCTATTACTTCATACTATAATATCTAGTTTTTTTCTATGTACACCTTACTTACTCTTGCTTACTTACCTACAGCGTTATTTCACAATAAACGAAAATGATGATGAGGAAAGAGCCAGTAGGGACGGAGACCATACACTCGAAAGTGGCGTCATAATGGCTAATGACGTAAACAAAGGTTGTTTACCGTAATGTATACATCTGCTATTGGAACGAGAACGTCGTCAATAAGTGGAAAGGAAGGAAACTGAAAGACATCTACTGATGGTCTGCTGTCTGATAAGATAGAAAGGTATAGGCATGGACGCCTTATAATAGCTGCTTTAGTACACAGCTTATGCGTCTATGGTATAGGCCGCTGAAACTTTTTGAATTGCCCCCTGTTAAAATTGCACCAAACGAAATTAAGATATTGCATGAAGATGATACTCGAAGAAATAGAGAATTAGCTATAGTCAAAATAACGAAGGAAGCGAACAATTAAGATACAATTCACTATAAAAACGGGTTTTCTGTTAACGGACTATAATATGAATTATAGAGGCATAAGGAAACCTTTAAGCAAAATCAATAATGACTTTCACTGACCGTCAACATATGCGAATATTTCTGTTAAGCTGTGACATCTGCAAAAGGACTGTCGATAGGAAAGTTAAAGGCAGTACAGAGGATGGATTGAGAACGTGCTTTCGAGACGCGTGCTGAAGCCACTTAGCTCTTTTGCCCGTCAAATAGAAATCGCAAGACCCTTAAGGATATGCACTATATAGGATTTAGAATTGGCTAATAGAATAGAATCTTCGTTTATTCATAGCACATTGTCAGAACGCAATGCGATTACAAGAAAAGCAAAAAACAAAAATGTGTGACCAAGAAACACACTGCATGGTGGTCCTCCCACAATTATAGGTTTGTTACCGCGGATTAGCTTTGAGTGAGTTTCAGTTAGAATTGAAAATAAAGTAGATTAGTGAGTAAAGATCTTCTGGTGTTAGGCTACATCAGCTACACCCAGGGATGCGAGTGAAATTTTGTGGATCTCCAGGTCACAGCAAAAAGCCATTCATCGCTATATCATCGCTAAGATAAGCCGCCCCATATGCTTCCGCTGTATAAGTTACAGGCAACTGCAGCCTTGATAAGCGTGTAGTACACTCCTGTAATTATACGCCACATCATCTCCACCCATGGATAACAGCATTCTAGACGTTTCTGTTGGCTTGCTAGCTATATCCGCTCCATGACCTCAGCGTGACCAAAACGTTCAGTCTGTTTATTGAATATAAATGATAAAGACGTACTGTTCCAGTTGGTCACTGTTGCACTAAGTTTTTGCGAAGGACTGCGGTAACAGTCGTTAGAGTTTCGTGTCCACATTGAATATAATATGAATGTAGGGTACCCAAAAGCAAAATTAACGTTTGTGATTGGTTGGCAGTACGTTAGTTGCAACACTCTGAACTAGCGCAAACGTCGCTGGATTGGATCCACAGTTTAACGGCAGCTTATGACTGCATAGGCCGTTGCCGCCGACAAAGATTATTTTTTGGCATATTACGTCGCTATAATTCACGACCATCTAAATAGGGGCAGGCCAGCTTCAAGCTGTGACGTCACAACAGAGGCCTATTCAGAAGGCACAATGGAAAAGTAAGTACGTAAAGTAAGTAAGTATCTTCTTTATTGAAAAAACAACTGCCTACCGCATTCTGGTATACATGCATAATTCATCAAAAATAAATAATTAAATTTAAGTATAAAGCATCCGTGTGACAGAGATTTTACGAGCTAGAGTGTTTTAGGTATATTGTGGGTTTTGGAGCGTAGCGAGTATGCAACAGTTTTCACGGGAGGCTATAGCTGATGTAATCAATGCGCAATATTGCTGATGATGGTTGAAAAAGGTTAGCGTCTGCTTTCTGGCAAAGTTGCTCGAAACTTTGGTAGAATTCAAGTAGATATCCAGCTCGGACCAGTCGTCGTATAGTAGCCTGAAGTTGCGTGCGTCCCAAAACCCCCACGAAGCCCCACCACGCCAGCGCCGCATAGAGCATCCGCGACACTCCAGTTGCTCTGTTACATCACCCAGAGATTGGCCCATTAGAACGTGGCCCTGTTAGAACGCGGAGGGCATACATCGACTGCCTATTATAGCCTTAATGATGTTGCTTACATGAGCGTCGAAGCTGAATTGTTCTGACATCGCGACCCCTATAGGATCTTCATGGGCCTTACCCTGGCGAGGCCCGTTGTAACTTTGGGAAGATCATCTCCATGCCCTTTCACTGGCTGCCGAACTTTCACTTCCTGGATCTTAGAATGAGTCAGCTTTAAATTGCAAGAATCAGCCCATGCAGTGGCATGGTCGATTTCGGACGTTATCAGTTCCCTATTTGTTGATCGTGGAATTAGGATGTTGCTAAGTAGTTAAGTGGAGAATGAACTGTTCCACACAACAAAGCTGTAATCAGTCATGTGGACGTGATTTCTATTGTAGGGCAATCGTCGAAGCTATCTTTGCTTCAGCAATGCATTGAGAATTTAATTGCCATGGCAATTCCGAAGCAAATACTGACCAGACGATCATTCACAACATTGTCTCTGCATTCTGGTAGATGCCTTTTTTTTAGCAAGAACACACCCGACGGGTTCTCACGTATACCCTACAATAAGGCTGTCATCTCTTATCAGATTAACCTCGTTCGACTCACTTGCATGCTCTGCATACATTTACAATATCGAGACAACATCACACAGTGGATGCGGAAATCCTTCACAACCGCTCGACAGGACTAACAGCGCTCGTGAATAAGCTGGTGCCCTGCGCTTGGCTTTCAACTGGTGCTGTAGAAGTTTGGAGTTTACTATTACGATTACAATTCAGTAGACAACTTTCACAGTTCGTATTTATAGAATGACGTCCCGTGATGTCTTCTCTTGCTGTGTCTTTTTCTTTTAGGTCGTCATCTATAACAAGAGATTCAAGTAAGCGTTAGGTCCATTTTGTAATACATTTACTCGGGCTCAAATATGTTTTGCCGTTCTGAGTCTTCTGACATTGCAGTCAAATGGGGTAAGTTTAAACACGATGGGGCCAGTTGAAACGCGCGCTTTCAACTTGCTCCTGAACTGTGCCACAACTGTCAACGGAAATAAAGGTCAATTAGCTTTAACTTGTTGTTGAACAATCTTCTCATTAGAATAAGCATACTGTAATCACAAATTATCAATGCATTACCCGGTATGGCATACTGTGCAAATCATCAAAGTTTGTAGAATGTAAAAAGTGACTCACATTGTGCAAAAATCGTTCTCTTCTAACAACATTTCCAATATTCTGCCCGCTGCGAACTCTTGCGTTATAATGACGTAGCCGAGGATTGTTGTCAATGACGTCACGAAATAAATGGCTGTTTTGAATTATCGTAAGGAAAAGGCGATCTGTCTGAACCTACGCCTGCCTATTTCAACCAACCTAGGTCACCCCTACTCTCCCGCCCTCAGAAACTGACCGAAATCTTACCAGCAGCCTTTTTTGACACTGAAATATCGTTAGGAGCCTGTACAGTTGGCATTAGTGTGAAGTCACCAAAATTGTAGATTTTTCTACTGCTTAGAGCCCTGTCGGTAAAGTAAGCAAGTAAGTAAGTAAGTAAGAAGTAAGAATGTTCTTTATTGAACGCAAGCAAACGCTCAGCGCTTTACATACAAAGTCAGAAATAATTTATGTACAAAGAAAACGATTATTAGAAGAAAATTAGGTCAACTAGAAAACATATGTCTAACTGTACAACATCCTAGCTAAGAAGCCACGCCTGATAAGGGAATCAAATCTAGGGAGAACACGGTTATGTGAGCGTGGGCGCAGGTCATGACCAGTGCAATTGACAGAGGGGAGAAGGTCGTGGAGGGTGTGGCTAGTATTTGTTAAGATGTTTCTAAATAGGTCTAGCCTATATCAGCTTTTTTACAAAGCTCCTGAAAGGTGGGGAAAGATTTAGGTAGGAAACCCAGGCGTACCAACTTGCGGACCAGCGCGCTCAGAGAGTCAAGTTCCTGCTTACTGGCGAAGCCCCACCATACTTGGGAACAGTATAGCATGCGGTTGATAGTGGTAGCCCTGACCGGTGTCACGACAACTCGTCGAACGACATTTCGTCTACGACACTTCGTCGAGCGACAATTCGTCGAACGACATTTCGTCTACTAAGTTATTTGATATTGTCACTTTAAAATGGAAGCTGGATTGATGAAAAAAACTGTTTCCCCAAATGGAAGTGGGATTGATGAAAACATTCCTGTGTTGAAATAGAAGCTGAATTGATCGAAATAATTTTTCACGTAAAAATAAGCTGGAAATCAAACTGGATGCATGGGTGAAAATAGGTTTCCATTCAACAGAAGCTGGATTGATGAAAATAATCTTGTCAGTAATTAGAAGCTGGATTCCTAAGCTTTTGATTGTCACGGACCGGCAGGAATTTTCCCAGTGCAGGAGGAGCGGTGCCAAATTTATTAATTATTTCTCTTTCTCGTTTTCGATCACCTAAATTCCTCAAATAGGCCTATGTATTAGTCTAAATTTGAATTAAATGCATGTTTATCCAATTCTATGACTCTATGGCCCTTTAAATGCTATAGCCTAATAAACTTTTTTTGCTACGACTTTTCGAGAAATAACAGCCATTACTTGATTCCGAGACAATTTGACCAGTTTCTAACTCACTTTGAGGACCGGCACCGGTCCGCGGACCACCATGCACTTTGGGAAGCACTGCAATACAGTATAAACAAGCAGCTTTCATCCCCTTATGTTGTTCTCCCTTCAATGAGGATCCTCTCGATTTAACTGTAAACTGTTCCTTCTCGTGTAGATGCCTAATAAACAGTACTTGTTTTGATTCGAATAGCTTTGAAAGTGATAATTTATGGATAAACTGGGATCGGAAAGGAGTGGAACACTTTGGTCTAGATCTCGCTGGCAGCGTGAAATAAGCAGGCAATAAATACTTCGTCAACTCTATCGTGACAAATACGAAATCGGAGCAGACTGCAGGAGTATGTAGGCCTTATACCTGGTGAAAACCACAACAGAGTACGAGGGAGGAATTGATATAGACAGGAAGTCTGAAGAATCGTAACAGACAGAAAGTCTCAGATAACTATTGAGATTAGCCTTAAGGTTGACACCATATATGTATGTGTATGTATGTATGTATGTATGTATGTATGTATGTATGTATGTATGTATGTATGTATGTATGTATGTATGTATGTATGTATGTATGTATGTATGTATGTATGTATGTATGTATGTATGTATGTATGTATGTATGTATGTATGTATGTATGTATGTATGTATGTATGTATGTATGTATGTATGTATGTATGTATGTATGTATGTATGATGTATGTATGATGTATGTATGTATGTATGTATGTATGTATGTAATGTATGTATGTATGTATGTATGTATGTATGTATGTATGCATATATATATATATAACGCTTGCCTAGGACGCGTGCCTAACTAATTAAAATTTAATGGTCGCGCTAACAAAGCCAGTCACAGTTAGCCAGGAAGTGTTGGCAGGAACTCACGCCTGTATCTTAAATGCCCAAGAGCAAAGGACAGGAACGCATCAGAACCAATGCGAAAGGAACTTCCTCAAACGATTGTAACCAGTAAGGTATGCAGTCTCATACAAATCACATACTCCGATGCCTGCTACCTCCCCCGAGACAAATTAGTCACTACCTACGAACCAGACCACTTCACCAACTCCTACCTCCACTCCGACCCCTCTCCTCTCACCAATTAAGACCTAGAGCACACAACCATACTCTCCCACCCAAGGACAACTCTCAATTTATTCCCAGATCATTATATAAAAATATTTACTAGTTTATTCTAAAATCTTCTAATGAACTTTAACTATCCATTGTCACTCATGTTAGCATTTCTGCGTTTTTGTCAGTTTGTTTTTCTCAATTAAACGAATATATATATAACTTCACTCTACCACCCAAAGACGATCGGAACTTGCATGTATTTCACGGGCACTTGATAAAGGCATATTCTGGAATTTTCATAAGTAGGCTATCGGCTTCTCCCATAGTACATCAGTAGGAAAGAGATCGGATTTCTTCTTGTTAATGACATTAGCTATTTACTGCCTGTAACAAGTTGCGTCTATGACAGCGTGGTTTCATGATTAAACGAATATTGATTGATTGATTGATTGATTGATTGATTGATTGATTGATTGATTGATTGATTGATTGATTGATCGATCGATCGATCGATCGATCGATTGATTGATACATATATATTATGTATATGTCATTGATTGTAGCTATGAGAACTGATGACAAAAACACGCTGTGAAATCCACGTTTCCATGACAACGATATAGACGACAAATTATGCAGGCTTACAGTTTCACAGAAATACTTAGACCGAAGCGCCATCTGTCCTATTCTGGATCATGTACATTGTACACACGTTTAACGGGGCTTCCAACTAGAAAGAAGCCCTTTAGAATAACAGAGGACCGAGTCCTTATTTAATCCTATGGACTTGGTCCACTGTTATTCTTGATTATATTATGCTATTTATTAGTTTCAGTGTAAATCCAGAATAAGAAAACAATGAATGAATCGTCCAGTCCTGAGCTCGGGAGCAACTGTTCCTTGGCAGTATACTCGCTACGTCTCTACTGGTATCAGGATTAACGTATACAAAGCCAAGATATACTATCTCGTAATAGCGGTCTGTTTTTGTGTCCTGCAACCAGTCATTGTTGTGTCTGCAGTTATGGTAACAAGTGCACTGCTACTAGGCAAACAACGTGCTTTTTCCAGATGCTATACACAGCTTAACAGAAGTGCTATTATAATTATAGTACTCTTTGCTATAGATTCAGTGGAATTGTTGAACGAGTTGCATTACATTGAAGAGTTACACGCTTTCTGCTAAGCTTACACAATTGGACTATTTTAAAGTCAGCTGAGAGTGTAGCTTAGAGGCTGACACGTTATGAAGAGCTACATAGCTTCATTTCTGTATAAATTCAGTTAACTGTTGAATAAGTTAAGACTTAAGAGAGCAACTTGTCTGTGGTCGCATCATGATCATCATGATCATCCTCATTATCGTTAGTTCCTGACGCCAGCCATTTTGGCGGCGATGAGTACGAGCAAATGATCTCCATTGTCCGCAGTCATTTACTAAGTCCATTTCTTCCTTTAGTGATAGTCGGTGATGTTATGTCAGCATTTATACTGTCTATCCAGCATCATCTTGGCCTGCCTTTGTTTCTTTAGAATCTTCCATCAGTTCCATGTAGTACATTGTGTGGAATTTGGTCGTAATTATGTCACTCTCAACACTTTGAAGAAATACATTAGTTGAGAGTTTATCTCTCGGAGAAACAGGTTTCTGTTGGACAGCGTTGACAGGAATCAGTTGAGAGTGTATCTCTCCGACGAATTGGCTTCTCTTCGAACGAGTTTCCGCCAGAGAAATCTCCAATCGAGCGTGACGACAGCTCGACGGAACTTTCTCGAAATGAACGCGTAGAGAATGGGATTGATGGCGCTGTTCATGTAGAACAGGAGCATTGTGATTGGCGGAAAGTAAAACTGTCCGTAGGAGAGGGTCCACTGGGGAGGCGGTGTCCTCCAGATGTAGTACTGAACACGCACGTGGTTGGGGAGGGTGCAGACGGCAAACGATACGATGATAGCGATGAGAAGGCGGATGACCCTGCGTCGACGCAGCAGGGCGAGCGGGACCTTCGACGGGGTCCTACAGTCGGATCCATTGGAGGTACTCGCCGTGGTCGACACCAGGGAGTGTTTCAGTCTGCCGTTGTTAAGGACCGTCGTAAGGATCGGTCTGCCTTGCTGTTGTTTGTTCGGCTTCTTCGTCTGGTTGGATTCGGTCACAATGGGGTGCTGTGGATTCTGGAGAGTTCGAAGACGACGTAGCTGGTAAGGTTGACAGGTTGACGCCTTTGTGGTTGCTGCTGCTGGTAAAGGTGTTGCCATTGACGACGATGATGATGATGGGGAAAGAGGATCCTTTAGATTTCGGTTGGTCGTTTCTACACACGGTTCCATCTGGTGCATCGGGAGTTCGATCGTCCACTCATGATGAAGTCCATCCTTTAGTTGGCTGAAGACCGTGGCCCCTGTCCCAGCCGATGCGTCCGCCTTCTTCAGTCCTTCACCCTGACAGTCGAGCTTCAGCGCAATCGCCTCCTGCCACGGACTCTGCCCTCGTTCCAGAGAACCTCTACATCCGCGACTGCACCACACCAGCGGGCTCTTACACCGGTCTCGCCACCACCCTCTCGGGGAGGACTGACTCTGAGCGACCTCATCGCTGACGGTGCGTGTCCTCACCTCCAGCTTGCTGGACCTCCAGAGGACCACAGAGATCTGGACGTAGACGACGATCATGAGGAGGAGTGGCAGGGCGTAGAGCAGTGTCAGGTCGACCATGGCGTACGTCTCGTAGCGGATCGGATAATTGGATCGAAAGCAGAAGTAGAGCGTCTGATTGGAAGAAATGGATGCTTCGGCCAGATCAAACGAGAAGAGGGTGGGGATGGAATAGGCGATGCTGGCCAACCAGACGAGACTGACGACCGCGGAACGGATGCGCCAGCCTCCACTGAAGTACCTGTTCCAGAGAGGGTGGCTGATGATGATGTATCGCTCGGCGCTGATGACCGTCAGGATTATGATGGAACACGTGTAGTTGACGCATTGGACGAAGTTATGAATCTTGCAAAGGGCCTGAAAGAGAATTTACAGATACATATGCATACATATGCATACATATATGCATACATGCATACATACACATATACATGCATATATGCATACATATATGCATACACACATATATACATACATATGCATACATACATACATGTACATACATACATACATGCATAAATACATACATACATACATACATACATACATACATACATACATACATACATACATACATACATACATATACATATACATGTACGTACATACATACATGCATTCATACATACATACATGCATACATACGTACATACATACATACATACATACATACATACATACATACATACATACATACATACATGCATACATATGCATACATATATGCATATATGCATATATATATGCATACATGCATGCATACATACATACATACATACATACATACATACATACATACATACATACATACATACATACATACATACATACATACATACATACATATGCATACAGATATGCATACATGCATACATACACGCAAATGCATGCATACATGCGTACGTACATAAATACGTACATACATACATACATACATACATTCATACATTCATACATACATAAATACGTACGTACATACATGCATGCATACACACATACATACATACATGCACAAATACATACACAAATACATACATAAATACATGCACAAATACATACGTACTTACATGCATGCATATACATATACATACATACGTACGTACGTATATATACATACATTACATATGCATTCATTGATTCATGTATACATCCATGAGTAGATAAACCAACAGCTGGCCTTGCTCGTCTCCTAGGTTATTCGATCCTTTAAAAACACGGCCCTTCACGTCGCGTCCGTTCCGCTGATTAATCACTGCGCTTCCACTCACCCTGCCGAGATACCAGAACTGCAAGAGGTACTTGGAGAGAGCAGGAAGGACACAGAAGATCCCGACGCACAGATCGGCTACGGCGAGGTTTCCCAGGAAGAAGTTGACAGCACTTCGCATCTGCTTATGACACAGAATGACCACGATGACCAAAAGATTCCCTGCACACAACACAACACAACCACCGATAATTAATTAATTAATCAGAAAGGCAATTAGCTAATGCGCGGAAATCTTGCAACACAAGTTGCATGCATACAGAATTCAATCGTAGGCGATGAGATTTGAATCTTGGGTCACCACAATCCGTACTATCGGCGTATTTAGGGGGTTCAACGGGTTCAGCCCACCCACCCCAAATAAATATTTGCCGGGAAAACACTTAGGTTTTAATGGCGTGTCCAAAATATTCAAATGGAGCTTGAACGGATTGCTCTCTGGATGCAATGACCGTGCTTATTCTCCTTAAACTGTCTGTCTGTGTGTTTGACTCATACGCGATTGACCCTTGGAATTGACATGGTTATGATTCTGTTTTGGATTTTTTTCATTTTTCATTCCAAACATTTAGATAGCATCCCTTCAAGATTCCTCACTGCACTATTCTAAATGATGTGAGAATCAATATGACCAGACAGTCAGTCGAAAACGAACACAGCTCGAATAACAGAATGATGAATGGAAGAGTCACCATTGGCAAGGTCCCGCAATCGCGGAGAACCCAGTCAACGGATTCTTATCCAGAGCTGATGATTGGCACGTTATTCGAAGTTCCTGGTCGCGGTAGCGTCGAAGAAGAGGAATGACGACAGGCGACGATGGTGGGAACACAGTCAACACACGCACCTCGACACCATGGTAGTTCCTCTCAGACTGTAGGTCATTATACTGGCGCTGTAGAAGTTCAAAGATTAGATTAAGATTATATCTAAGATTTGATTAGGTCTGCCCTTGTTGTAAACTTCACCAAAATAGACTGAAGTGACTTTTCGTTTTCATTATTTGACTGCACATTCACCGTTCAATATCCGCTCAAGGGTAATTGAAATCTAAGAGACTGTTATAATACCAGAGGAGGGCACGTTAAGATGCTGACGCTAATTGGCTTCAACGGAGCTCATTTGCCACACAAGAGCACTTGTACATTGTGTATGTTTCATCTACCGAGAAAGCAAAGTGAGCCTCCATCTTCTGCTTGATATTCTTTTACCATAACGTCCTCTGCTGCTGCATCTGTCTCGCATCCAATCTCAGTCTCATCTGTCAAGTTCTTTTTCTTCTGAAACTGTTTCTCTTTAGTAATTCATCCATTGATTTTTTTTGTCTCAAATCACATTTTTTTCTCTATTCTCCTCCTCCTTCTACTCCTGACAGGCTCCTCCTCCTCCTCCTCCTCCTCCTCCTCCTCCTCCTCCTCCTACTCCTTCTCGTCTACACTACGCTCCTTCTCAACATCTCCTCCTCTTCCTCCTCCTCCTCGTCTTCCCTTCTCCTCCTCCATCTCCTCCTCTTCCTACTCCTCCTCGTATTCTTCCTTCTCCTCCTCCTTCTACCCCTCCTCCTTCTACTCCCCCTCGTCTTCCTCCTTCTCTCCTCCTCTTCCTATCCTTTTATCCTGCCTACTCTACTGATTTCTTTTTCCTCCACCTCCTCGTCTTCCGTCTGATTGCACTCAGCTTCCACTTTCTACTTTTTTCTAGTTCTTCTCAAGAAATACGACAAGATTCATCAAAGCATATGGGTTTTTGTTTAGCCAATCCAGGTGTGAAGGAAAATCGTGAGAGACGACGCTACTACCACAGCCACCACCATCCCACCACCAACATCACCATCACCACCACCACCACTCGACCTTCCAATATGGCGCAGAAGCTGTTCGTTGTTGGAAGCCAACAATTGGGACTTTTGGGTCTGACCCTGACCAGATGTTCCTTACGGGCCAGAACAGAGAGGGCCAGGTCGGCCAGCTGAAACGGGCCTTCGATTTTGAGGGGGCCTACTCTCCCTGATAGAGAGTAAAAGGAAAAGAGGATTCATTAGCGTAAAGATTAATGCAGATGAAATATAAATAAAGTTGTTCCGAATATAGAGCATAAATCGTCCTAGTTCTTTTATTCTGCTCTTTCACTGGTAAATTGTAATTGCATTATATTCATATACGCTAATATAAAGTACATGCATTATACAGAAATCTTATCATCATTATACAGGCCTGGCTAACACTGATTGATTACCAAAATACACAATTAGCAGTTTGAAATTAATGAGGCCTACATTTCCCATCTGGACTCGGCCTATTACCACTGCAACTTTACACGGGCCTGTATCTTACAGTTTGAACGTTCGCTAAAGGCGCAATATAAATGTATGAAGGGTCATCCTATGGAACTAAAGGAAGGCGAGTGGAAGAACTTCATCAAGAAAACTGGGACCTGTTCAGATAGGAAGAGCTGTCCTAGAAGGCATCGGATGAAGCCGCTTAAATCGGCTGGGACAGCAGACATCGATTATTCATGGAAGTGAAGGTCCATCTAGCGGCGATAACAGGTCGACGCATAAAGTAATTGAGTGGATGAGACGTGAATATTAATGGCGATGTAATTGGACATTATTATGGTTAACGACGGCATCAGACAGTTGATTACAACAACACACTGACGATAAGATAACCATCATGATAATGTTGATGACGACTAAAGAAGACGACAGCAATGCTGGTGACGATGATGCTGGTGACGATGACGATGGTGACGATGATGATGGTGGTGGTGGTGGTGGTGGTGGTGGTGATGGTGGTGGTGGTAATGATGGTGATGATCATAATAATCATGATGACGACTAAAGACGACAACAACGATGATTATGATGATGAGTGATGATGATGAATAAATTTGTGACAAAATGATGACTATGATGATGGTGACGCTGAGGATGAGGAGCAGGATGATGATAATGATGATAATGATGATGATGAGGAGGAGGAGGAGGAGGAGGATGGCGACGACGGCGACGATGATGATGATGGTGATGGTGATGATGATGACGACGAAAACTATGACGAAAATGATGATGACGATGAGGACGACGACGATGACGATGATGATGACGAAGATGCACGCATATAATAATAAGTCTGTGTGTACGGCTGGTGACAATGTGTGTGCATACGACTGCACACTCAGCTGAGTTGCGTAGTTGGAGACTTCCGTCGCATGTTTATAAATGCAAGACACCTCGCCTCAAAGGCACCCCATCTGGTTTCTACATTCCACTCGTCTTTAATTAATCACACCAGGACGAAACCCGCAATCGTCTTTTCCGATGGCTACAGTTAATTGTTCGTGCCGTAATCTCATCAGAAAGACTACTTCTACCGTTTTTTTAGTTGTACAGGTTTCATTCGGTTACCTTTTTGTTCGGCTGTCTCATTCGCTGGCGATTACAGATGACTCATCCTCGTACAACAGAAGTGTTGACTGTTGCAACTAGGTGCAATGACCGTTGTCTCAACTCTAGAACTCTCTGAGTTTAATCTGGCCTACAATGGTGTGTGCAATATAGTCTAGTGGTTTAAGCGTCATGTATGTCGATCGAAAGATTGGGGTTCAAATCCCCACAGGAGTAGAAACTTTTGCGAGATTTAGGTTCCACTGACTTTCCTTAGCCAATGCAGGTATAACAGAGTACGCGCTTTTTGATGTGAATTCGGTGATGAAAATGGGTAACAGGTCGATATTCCGAAAGTTCGATAGTCCGAAGGTTCGATAGTCCGAAGATTCGTAGTAGCTTGACAGATAAAAATAATTCTTGCTTGAGTAGAAGTTGGATTAATTAACAGAATTCTTGCTTAAATGGAAGTTGGATTGATGAAAATAACTCCTGCTTAAATGAAAGTTGGAATGATGCAAAGATATTGTAGTGCAAGTAGAAGTTGAATTCATGAAACGATTTTATGTCGCATTAATGTCGTACTACAGAATCTTCGGACTATCGAACCTTCGGACTATCGGAGCCTAACCATGAAAATGTCGGATTATTATTAAATAACAATGCAATACATGAGTCAGAAACATGTTCGTCGATGGTGACGATGAAAGAAGAGGCGGAGGAAACAGAACAAGAGCCAGAGCAATCCATTAAGACAACTCCGAAAGTGGTGTCAAGTTTTCGTTACTTCATTTTCTTAGCCTCGGCATATGAAAGCGCGCGGGTGGACAGTCTTCTCTTTCTTGACGCCTGATCCCGCCGACATTATTACAGTCAGCGCTGTCACTTCACAGCGGGAGTTCGTCGTTTTAGGGCAAGTGAAGAAGAGTTCTCGAAATATCTTTCTGGCAAGCGGGATTTGAACCCCGACCCCTCGGTTGACAGCCTGGCACGCGATCGCTTGCAACGCGCTAGAAGAGTCAGCCAAAAATAGAATGCGCATGACGTAACCGGACCTGACGCAACCAAGAAAACCTAGCCATCCAGAAATAGAATGCGCATGACGTAACAGGATCTGACGCAGCCAAGACAACCTATAGCCTGCCAGATCTGTGCGCATGAAACTGCAAACAACAACTTGAGAGGACACGCGTGGGCTTTAAACACAGCGAAACGACGGCCCTGGTCTGGACGTATTAGTTAACTAATTGCGGTCGAGAGCACGAATTGACAGATCCTCAAGAGCCTGTCCTTAAGATGTTGTTATTTCCAACTGCCTGTTGCCTCGCATCAGACGTCTCCATCCTGCCAACTGCATACTAACGAGCGGTCGTAATGCGTAACCACAGCCATCTTGCCAGGTCAACGGCATCTGCCGGAGAGAACAGTCGTAACTAATGCATTCCCAATTGTACTTAATGAGGTTCCACGACTGCTCAAGTAATGCTGCTTCTGTCACGTATATATATATGCGGGCAGTCCGTGAAAACAAAATAGTTTTATACTCATCTGGATTAGTCCGAAAACAGACCGGTTAAATCCACTGCCCTTATACCCAGGAATGTTGTTTTTCCGTATTTAACGCGATAGTAATGCTCCAACAATCTATTCCATTGCCTTATTTACGATCGTTTATGGCCTGGTTTTCGCCCATGCAGGAAGACTCAGAAAAAGCGTTCGCATATTGAAATTAGGTCTATATAATATAGCCCACGCTTTTACGTTTAGGAAGCCCGATTAAAGATGATTCAGCTCTAGACTACAGTTGAATATTGCGGCGAATTCTACAGAGTATAATGGCCTCTAATACGTGTATTGAGCCGACAACAGTGACAAGATGCAACACCGTACATGTAGTATCATATTTCGGGTCTACATAAAATCTATGCAAATTTTATTTCCATCATACCAGGACACGATGATGATGATGATGATGATGATGATGATGATGGTGGTGGTGGTAGTGGTGGTGGTGGTGGTGCTGATGATGATGATGATGATGATGATGATGATGATGATGATGATGATGACGATGATGACGATGATGATGATGATGATGATGATGATGATGATGATGATGATGATGATGATGATGATGATGATGATGACGATGACCTTTATAAGTCCAACTGGCCTACGAAGCATATACAGAACCGTAATGTAAAATAAAGACAAAAACCTTTACTAATAAAGCAGAACCATAACAAGTTTAACAGGAGTCGAATTTAACTGTATGACACACACACACACACACA
>JACEVL010001354.1:170000-175000 GCA_020284085.1 Aporrectodea caliginosa
AGCATGAAATGAGCGTTTCTGTTCTTTACGGTATATCGTACAGAGATTAAGGAGTGTATGTTAGTCTATCGATATACTTGGAATAGGGCCTACATGAACATATTGGAACACATACACACAAAAATAGACAAGTATACATACACAGTTAAACACATCAGAAGGACGCGTGTTCGATGCCCGCTAACCGCTTAAGGTTAACTCAGCTTTCCATTCGCTAGGTGACGCTATATAGGTAAAAATTAGCAGTAGGACAGATGGGCGACTTGCATGGCTGCCATAAAAGTTAAATTCGACTCCTGTTAAACTTGTTATCATCTGTTACTGCTAGGTCATGTAATCTTACTGCGTACTTGTGAGTTTGAATTAATAAAGAAGACTATTATTATTATTATTATTATTATTATTATTATTATTATTATTATTATTATTATTATTATTATTATTATTATTTTTATTATTATTATTTTTATTATTATTATTATTATTATCATTATTATTATTATTATCATTATGCTTACATATATACATACGTACACGTACATACATACATACATATACACACATGCATACATAAGCTTACATAGAATATAAGCAGGGTTAATTATAACATACTCTTCGAGTTGAATCTGCGAATGCATATGCAATCATATAACCCGTGCACATGCATATATATCCGATTTCTATATACATTTATAGCCTACATAGCCGGTTTAATCGTCTGTATTGATTTAAGTTTAGAATGTCATAAAAATCTCGATTTGAAAACGCCAGATATCTTGTCACACTGAAACTTTTTTTCATATCGTCTGCTTTTTAATCGTTAACCCATAATCGATAATGGTAAGGAAAAAACTATGCGACTCTTACACTCGTGCTTTTTCTTGATTGGGTTCTGGTACCAAGCTGCAGCCTGCCACACAATCGACTAATCGTTTCATTAATCACGGTCTGCATGTACAAACACGCGAAGTATCTTATATACAATACAACGCAGCTGTATTTGATCTATATATCTCTCCTTCCAAGGTTGAGAAATGCACACGACCATACGACGACAGAACATCGATGACGCTGATCAATTATTGAGAGTAAAGGACTTGTTCAAGGTCTTATAAGCAGTAACTGCCTCGGGCGAGGCTCGAACTCTTACCCTCCGAGTTACAAGGCGACCGCTGTAACGAATCGAGCATCCATGTCATCTGTCAGCTGTCGACGGGAATCCGTTGGTTGGTTCCACGCCTGTGCGTTGGCGCGCCAGTGGTGACTCTTATAGCTTATAACTATGTATTGTGCATGCATTGTTTTGCTAACTGATGTAGTAGGCTATTTTCGGTCGTAATGACACTTATCATAATAGGCTAGAGCAGAGAGCGCCTCTGAGTATAGATATGTTTAAGAGGCGCTATTTAAATTCTCGGAATGAATGAATGAATCGACCACCGTGCCACAATACGGAAATAGTTTAATATAAATAAATATTTATATATACATAATAAATGATAATAATAATAGCCTACATGAATCTGTATGCGTTTCTTAGTTCCCTTATGCCTACTTCATTTCTTTACTTATTAAGCGCTGCCATCTACAATGTAATTATGTATCAAGAATTCAAGATACTTCATATTGCGCATTTTATTTACCTGACAAAGGCAAAGTAGCAATCGATGACGCTGAGCAATTGCGTGTGGACTTTCTCAAAGTCCTTATACGTAGTAACCGTCTCGGAGAAGTCTCGAACGTGCACACTCCACGTTAGAAGGCGGGCACTCAAACCATACGGGTGTGCCGTGCCACACAAATCATACCATGTTTGCATATCATATAAACCTATGACGTCTATGTATATACACATAGATTTTTTTTATATAAATTACGATCAGCACGAGCCAAGATTCGTGTACTGCGATCTGTGCTGTTATCTACCAAATCCTTATCTAATCTAATCTGATAACTTATATAGCGCCGGTATCTTGATCTAATCTAATCGTGATGCCTAAGGTATCAATCAATTTGTTCACTTCAAGCGAAAACATCGCAATCAACACTTCTAATCTAATCTAATCTAATCTAATCTAATCTAATCTAATCTAATCTAATCTAATCTAATCTAATCTAATCTAATCTAATCTAATCTATGATTGATTGATTGATTGATTGATTGATTGATTGATTGATTGATTGATTGATTGATTGATTGATTGATTGATTGATTGCTTGCTTGCTTGCTTGCTTGATTGATTGATTGATTGATTGATTGATTGACTGACTGACTGACTGACTGACTGACTGACTGTCTGATTGATTGATTGATTGATTGATTGATTGATTGATTGATTGATAAGAGGAGCAATCAAGAATTGTAACCTATTAGAGATTAAGAGAAGAGCAGTCTCTCAGACTAGCCTGATACATGTAGGTAGCCATTAGGTATAAGGTGCTAACGACTTCATTTTCTTAGCCTCGGCCTATGAGGTTGGGTTCCCAGTCATCTCCCTCGCCGTCTAATCGTCTCACCTACAGCATAGTACGGTTAGCGTACTCTTTAGAGTTGAGTTGCTGGGGGGTATACCAGTTGAACAGAAATTATCTCGTGAAAGCTTCTGCTCTGGCTGGGATTTGAACCCCGACCTTTCGGTCGACAGTCCATCACGCTAACCGCTAGACAATTGCACACCCCATTGTAATTAGCAACTTCTATTGCGCCGGTGTCTAATGCACAATGCATCAACCGATGACACAATCGTTGTATGCCATGCAGGTTGGACTCTGAGAGGCATAAAACTGAGACAACGGTCGTTGCACTATTGTAACTATAGTGCAACAACCTATAGTGTAACAACCAACAAACACTTCGGTATAATTGCAGATGGAATCGACATTGGCCTACATTAGTGTTGCTCAACACGCTTGAAGAGGAATTTAAGGCGCCATTATAGTGTCTATGTCCGACAAAGAGATCACAGCGTCTCCCTGTGGATTCTTCGTTTACTGAAGAGGCTTAGATGTATCTCCTTAATGGGGCATTTCAGCATCCGTAAAACTCTTTTTTCAGTCTGTAAACGTAGCAAACAGGGAAACCTTGTTTATTATCGGCACTAGTATTCGCCTTGCAAGCTTTTGAGAGGAATAAAAACGCTGTATAATGCCCAGGTCCTGCAAGAGCTCGGAGAGTGTATTCCCCACGAGTCTGCGTTTATTGGAGAGGCGTAGATATATCCCCTTTAAATGGGGCGTTTTAGCGTCGAAACAACTCGTTCTTCAGTCTGGACGTGGTAAACAGGGAAGCCTTGTTTATTATTATGGGCCTATCGTATCAGAAAAAGACAGAAATGGTTCGTATCTGCAGCAGCGGTGAGAGTGGCACAATGGCTTGATGCACAGCATCCTGAAGTCTTACTTTGCGTCGGAAAGTCCAGGTCATGACAGGCAGGCAATTATACATGAGATGCGCACAGCAGAAGTGGACTGTCTGTCTGCCTGTCTGTCTGAATGTTTGCCTACCTGCCTGTCCTTCTGTCGCGTTTGTCTAATTTCTCCTTTTTTCTGTCTGTCTCCTTGTCTGTATGTCTGTTTGTTTCTGTCTGCTCTCTGCTCGTCTGACGGCCTGCTTGTATGTCCGTCTGTCTATCTGTCTGCCTTTTCATCCATCCGTTCGTTACTACGCACACTTGTCTTTCTGTCTGTCTGCTTCCTTCCGTTTGATAGTCTGTCCATGTGTGCTGTTCTATACTACTGCAGCCATGTATTGTCGATTGCGTCACATAGGCTATAGTCCGGCAGTGAACAACATCGTGTAATCCTCATAATGTCCCTCCACCCTCCCCATGTCCTCCTACCTCTGACCATCTGTCCTCCTCTCTCTCTCTCTCTCTCTCTCTCTCTCTCTCTCTCTCTCTCTCTCTCTCTCTCTCTCTCTCTCTCTCTCTCTCTCTCTCTCTCTCTCTCTCTCTCTCTCTCTCTCTCTCTCTCTCTCTCTCTCTCTCTCTCTCTCTCTCTCTCTCTCTCTCTCTCTCTCTCTCTCTCTCTCTCTCTCTCTCTCTCTCTCTCTCTCTCTCTCTCCATCGACCTCTTCCTTCCCTATTTCTTCCGTGTGAACTCCTCTATCTGCCAGCTGCTGTTGCCATAAACGTCTCGTGTGATTAGACGTCGAAAATGTTTCTCGATTTTCGCGTTGACAAATGTTTCTATTGAGCGATGAGTAATGCAATGATCGATGCTGAACGTCTTCATATTAAAGTCCTATGGATATGTCGGCTTCTATATATCTACTTGTCTGTCTATCTGTCTGTCGGTCTGTTTCTTTTCATTTGACTTTCATTCGTGTCCGATATGCGTTATATTCATTGACGATGCACAAACATACACACAGAAACGGTATACGTTTCTTGACATATATAATAATATTTTTTATATATATATACGTTTTATGTCTTGACGATATGTACATTTATATATATGTGTGTATTTCATATATATATGCATATATGACGAATTACAGCATACAGAAAATTGAGTTTAGTGTCAATTTAGAGCTGAATTCTATCCTAAAGCTTCGAGCCAAGGAGGGATGTATTTTGTTTCAACCATGCTATGTCAGCAATAGACCTACTCCTCGACTATGTTCTGTAAACCTTACTCTTTAAACTATGAGTGATGTGATGATATACACTAAACGCCTTTTACTGTTAGCCACACTGAGGAAACTATATTCCGTCATTCATGAATGTATCACCGCGCTCTGTCAACGATGCCCTTCATACCATATTCTGTAAGAGATCCATTCTGTAACGATTACTCTGAACTACATTTTGTCATTCATGCGTCATCAGCCATGCTCTGTCATCCTTATACTCTTCAACTATAGCCTACTTCTTTAGGCCGTGCTCTGTCAACCGCGAGCAATATGAAAATCGAATCTGAATGCCTTTCGCTGTCGGCCGTATACTTTGTCGATTATTTTCTGTCACTCGCGCTCGGTCATCCACGATCTGTGGGTC
>JACEVL010001354.1:180000-233699 GCA_020284085.1 Aporrectodea caliginosa
CATACATACATACATACATACATACATACATACATACATACATACATACATACATACATACATACATACATACATACATACATACATACATACATACATACATACATACATACATACATACATACATACATACATACATACATACATACATACATACATACATACATACTACGATTATTATTATCAACATCATCATTTTATTATTATAACTATTGCTATAGTTACTACTATTTCTTCTATGAATATCATCATCATCATCATCATCATCATCATCATCATCATCATCATCATCATCATCATCATCATCATCATCATCATCATCATTGTTATTATTATTATTATTATTATTATTATTATTATTATTATTATTATTATTATTATTACTATTACTACTACTACTACTACTACTACTACTACTACTACTACTACTACTACTACTACTACTACTACTACTACTACTACTACTACTACTACTACTACTACTACTACTACTACTACTACTACTACTACTACTACTAAAATTTAAGAGGCGTGCTTGGTCATTCGTCACGTGAAGGACAGTTAGATATCGAGCTGTTTGAATACCAATGAGAAATCTTGAGCTACGTTTCCGTCTGGTGCTTTCAAACATGACTGAGGAGTCTGGCTGTCCTTGTCCTGCTAAGATCGATGATTTCTATTCTCGTTTCCTTGTGATATTGAAACGATTTGTCAGGATCGCTTTCGGAAGTCGGCGACGGGGAGTGTGTCGGCGATCGAGTGAACGGCTGGTCGAGTGGTGGGACGCCGGAAGCATAGGGAGAGACAAGAAGGGAGGAAGGGGTATGAAGGGCCGAGCTGGGGGGCGAGGGGAAGAGATTCTGGCGTCGGTCATCAGCGCCTAATCAGCCGGCTGTCGTCTCGCTTGTCAGGGCTGAGACATCACTTGCGAAATGGAAATGAAAGCAGCGGGTCAGATCCGTTGTCCGTTTGCGGAAGATGGGAGAGAGAATGGAAAGACACGCAGCGGAGATGGATAAGATATGAGGAGGTGGAAGAGGAGGAGGAAAGAGAGGGAGAAGAGGCGGGTGATGAGGAGACGGAAAAAAGGAGGTGGAGGATACAGATGAAGAGGAAAAGGAGGGGAGGAGGAGGAGGAGGAGGAGGAGGAGAATAGGGAGGTGGGTGGAAAGGATACGAGAAAGGGGCGATGGAAGATAAGGTGGAAGAGTATAGAAAGGAATAGTAGAGAGGGATTATAGGAAGAAGAGGCGGGTGATGAGGAGGCGGGAAAAGAGGAGGTGGAGGATAAAGAGGAAGAGGAGGAGAAGGAGGAGGGGTAGGGGTAGGATGAAAGAGAGGAAGAAGAGGCGGGTGAAGAGGAGACGGGAAAAGAGGAGGTGGAGGATAAAGAGGAAAAGGAGGCGGGGGGAAGGCGACGAGATGGAAGATAAGAAGGAAGAGTATAGAAAGGAATAGTCGAGAGGGAACTAGGAAGAACTGTATTGGCTCATTTGGCTGATGACTGCGGAGACAAGAGAATGAAGAGGAACTGGACGAAACAGATGGAGGAAGAAGAGATGGAGGAAGGCATGATGAATAGTGGCCCCAAAGGACGACGTCGTGAAGAAGAACAATGTGGATGGTGATGAGGAGAGATACATCAAAAGGTCAAGAGGATGATTCGAACAAAGACCAGTGTGATGTGACGAAATAAAGAAACAGGAGAATGACGGGGAAGATGAGAATAAGGAAAGAAATAGAAGATGATCACGAAGAGACCGAAAAAGCGGCGGAAGAATTGGAAACCGAGCAGTAAAAGGAAGAAGTAAAGAAGGCGAACAGAAGAAGAACGACTTTAATTTATCGCCTGCGCGGTAATGCGATCGGCGGTTGCGGATAAAGCGCTTTATTACATTCACAGCTTGCAGTGCATCTTATGCATCTACAAGATATATGATTAAAAATAGTACACGAATATATATATATACATACATATAAGACTCTAAATACGTGTATAAGTATAAATGGCATATGCATATGTATATGCGTAAAATAGGGCCAGAGATAATTAATTCTTTTGTATGATTTTGTTTCTTGGCCACCCACTGATCGTAAACGCGAAAACACCTATTCGGATTTCGGACAAAAGTCTAGATAATTAATTTTGTGCCGAGCTTCGTCTTAATTAGTCTACGTGCAATTGGCCTCCATCACGTAGAGTGCACACCAGCCTAATTAAACACCCAGGGGCCAGGGCCAATATAAATTATAATAATTGTGCAACCTTTGCGGAGAAAAGGGACCACTCGTCAGCAAGGGACCTGTTAATGTTTTCCATAAGAATTGCACAATGTCTGTTGCGTAATTTATGCACTTTTAACAGAAACAAACAATCAATCGGCAGGAAATGGCATATAAAAGTTCAGCCTGTATCTACCGGATGCGTTAACAGCATAAATTGGCCTTAACACACTCCTTACGCCACGGCAGAGAAAGACTGTGCCAGGAAACGTGACTATACACTTCCTACTTCATTACCATCGGTTGCATTAATGAAGTGTGGCTAAGTACGAGAATTCTCTATTGTTGTTTTGTCTGTCTGTCTAACAGTTTAACATATACTTGCTCTGTGTGTTTGCTGTCTGTGTGTATGTTTGTCTGTTTGTCTGTCTGCGTATGTATCTGTCTGTCTGCCTATCTATCTGTCTGTCTGAACCTTCTCCTGTCTGTCTGTCTGTCTATTTGTCTGTCTATCTGTCTGTCTGTCTATCTACAATCTGTCTGTTTAAACTTCCTGTCTGTCTATCTATCTGTCTGTATGTCTGTCTGAACTTCCTGTATGTCTATCTGTCTGTCAGTCTGTCTGAACTTCCTGTCTGTCTGTTTGTCTGTTTGAACTTTCTGTCTGTCTGTCTCTGTGAACATGTAGGCCAGTTTATAAAGGTATGTATGTGTGCATATATGTATGCAGTCCTGTTTATGAAGCAGTGCATATTTTGACAGATTTGGACTACTGGGACAAAGTCTGCAACGACTGGGGGTCCGGGGGAGCGTCGTAAGCTCCCCAGCGGGGTCTACACATATTAAATCAGTTGCTGCCAAAAGGAACCCGTTTTAGCCCCTTATTTTACCAAATCTTCTTTTTCATTATTATACAAATCCATATTTAAGTCATTCATAGAAGTTTGAATAAATATTACATAATTAGTTCAACTATAGCCTACCACCGAAAAAATTGATATAAATAAGTCAGTGACTGTCACAGCAGTGGAGGAGCTGCAGCTACAACAAGAAATGATAGCTTTAACTTCAGCAAACACGGCCAACTTCATGTTCCAATGTGAACGGAAATATGCATATGCATATGTGTTTATTTATTTAGTACCTATTTGACCCTCAATATGACTGGACTTTTTATAGGCATATGCACGTGCATGATACACTCTCTCTAAAAGAAAGATGGAGCCACGACTGCAATATCGAAATAGAAGAAAGCTGCACACGAGTTGCACCGATCAACCCTGTCGCAACGAGGAATAACACCGCCCTGGAATAACACCGTCGTCAGACTTCTTTTGGTTCTCCAGTGCTTAGATTCAGAGTAGCCACGACATTCGGTCTTTGAGGGGGGCCCGATAGCGCATTGGATAACACACTGGCATGGAGAGCGAGAGGTACCGAATTCGAGCTCCGTATGGCGGACATGCTTTGTAGGCTGCTATTAGCGCCGTTGTATTGCAGGCTGTCTGTTCTGTTAGTTAAGATTTATGTCTTCTGTCATTTGTGTTCTTGTGAATTGTTTCAATTGCATAACTGTACACTGTAAACCGTTGCGGTTTGTCAACCGGATTGTTTCAATAAACGAAAAAATATTATGTTTCCTTGAGAATTTCCCTGTAGGACTCCATCGGTATATAACACTCTTATAACAACAGCGAAGTAAAGCCAAGTCGCTCGTTATTGAAATCGAAAGTCTCAACGATATCTTTCTTCTCAGCAGAAACAATTCTTAATTTCGGTCCTTCTGGATTACAGTCATCGTTTAACCTTTTCAAGCAACATCGTGCGTCGAATGCATCGGTGTGGTTACCCGCACAGCGAGTTCCAACCCACACACACGTCACCCGTTCCCGATTCAGAGATTATTGCTGTATCCGGCTCAAATACTCATTATATCGAAAGCATCCAGATATATATGTACAATTTATATATATATATATAATTATACATATATATAATATATGTAGCATATGACTTCACATTTTATGTCGTTTGCTAATGTCTTTCCATCTCTACATTCGGTATTGTAGGTATGTTTTGCGATGTTCCGCCCATGTCTACTCTTGCTCTATAGTTTGCTTTATCTCACTCCCTCCCTGTCTCTCTCTCTCTCTCTCTCTCTCTCTCTCTCTCTCTCTCTCTCTCTCTCTCTCTCTCTCTCTACATTCCTCTCTCTACCTCTGTCTCGCTCTCTCTGCCTCCATCTTACCCTCTCTCTCCATCCCTCCCTTCCTTCCTCCCTGTCTTTCTCTCTCCTGCCCTCCCTCTTTCCCTCTCCCTCTTTTCCTTTCCTCTCATCCTCACTCCCTCTCTCTTGCTCTCTCCATCCCTCCCTTCTCCCTCCCTCCCTTCTCCCTCCCTCTATCTCTCTCTCTCTCTCTGTCTCTCTCTCTCTCTCTCTGTCTCTCTCTGTCTCTGTCTGGCTCTGTCTGTCTGTGTGTCTGTCTATCTGTCTCTCTCTATCTCTCTGTCTGTTTCTGTCTCTGTCTGTTTCTCTGCATGCCTGCCTGCCTACCTGTCTGTCTGTCTGTCTGTCTGTCTGTCTGTCTCTCTCTCTCTCTCACACACACACACATTCTCATTCTTATTCTCATTCATTCCCTCTAAGAGCTACTCTCTCTAACCCTTTGTTCTGTTTCTTTGTTTCGCTCTCTTTGTCTCTCTCCATTTGATCGTCTGTTCCTAATCTACGTCGGAGGAGAATAGACATCCATTTACTCTCGCTGTCTCTCTCTTTGTTCCCTTGTCTTGCGATCTCTTCGTCTTCTCCATGCAGTCCGCTCGTCCGCAAATAGCCAGCACGATCTTAGGTTCATTGCTTCCATTTGTCATCTAATCTATTGTATTGTATTGTATTGTATTGTATTGTATTGTATTGTATTGTATTGTATTTGATCATTTATAAAGCGCTTCTCATAGCATAAGCCTTTCAGAAGCGCTCCCAGTGCGAGGTACTCCGAGGAAAAAGGAAGGTTTTAAGGTGAGAGAAAGAGGTAGAGATGCTACTAGAGAGGATTGTAGAGCGTAGAGAAGGAGGAAGTCGATTCCATAGATTCCATATGCACACAAAGGACCTGGATTGAGCCATTGTGGTCCTAACACGGGGAACAAAAAGGTCAAGCCGGTCAGAGGATCTGAGAGGACGCTTTGACGTAGCAGAGAGGGGGCGGAGAATTTGGCGACAAAGATATTTTGGAGCAAGACCCAGTTGAGATTTGAGCATGAAAATGAGAACCTTGAATTGGATGCGCACAGAGAGTGGGAAGCCAATGAAGTTGTTCAGCCATAAATGTAGATATGTGAGAGAATCGAGGGAGGCGAGCTATAAGTCTGGCAGCAGCATTCAGTACAGACTTAAGAGGAGATAGACGTACCTTGGGTACGCCAACAAGGAGAGAATTACAATAGTCAATTCGAGAACAGACAAAAGCATGGACAATTGAGGTCAAGGTAGAGGATGAAACAGATCTGCGAATAGCTCTAAGACGCCTACGTTGGAAGTAAGAAGAGCGGGTAAGCTTGGATATGGCTTTGCTCCTTTCGTTCCTATAATCTAATTACTCAACCATGGTACATAATTATGTATTATGTAGGCCTATACACACCATCAAGTAGAGCCTATTGACAAGCGCACGGCAATAATCAGGCTGTAGTGAGACCAATGCGCCTAGGCAATTATATATATTATCTCAATTATCCACGTCAACTGTCGCAGTATCCTGTCCAAGCTCTCTCAACTTGAAAACCTACTGACACTCCTACCTGTTGACATTCTGGCAGTCACTGAAACCTGGTTAGACACTGACTTGGCTAATAACATCCACATTCCTGGGTATAATTTTGAATTCAAATGCAGAGCTACCGGTAGAGGAGGAGGGGTCGGTTGTTTCATTAAGGAACATATTAATTACCAAAAATACAATCTTCCTTCTAACTGCTCCACTCATCTTACTTACGAATCATTATTTCTCCGTTTCTCCCAACCTAATTGCTCTTATTTTTTAACAGGCATTGTCTATAGGCCACCAGGTCAAGATTTGGATAAGTTTAATAATGAATGGAGTCTCTTACTGACCATACTTCAGGCTAAAACTAAAGATAGCTACATAATGGGCGATTTCAATATTGATCTCCTAAAAGCACAGGATCATAGAACAACGCTTAACTTCTTGGATACCATGTCCTCTTACCATTTTTTACCTGTCATCACTCAACCCACTCGTATCACGCTAAATACTGCAACACTCATTGATAATTTCTTTACTAACCGAATCTCCAAAATCATTGACTCTGCTATAATTGTTGAGGACATATCAGATCATCTCCCCATCATGACTTGGATTGATATTACTCCTAAACTAAATGTTAACCCTAACAGTCTAACTAGACATATTAATGATGCATCCAAGGACAATTTTAAATTACTTTTGACTCGGATAGACTGGTCTTGTATAACAGATTCCTGTGCAAATAACGATCCTGACTCTGCTTATGATACTTTTAGTACCAATATTAAATCTGCCTACGATACTGCCTTTCCTCTTAAGCCCAAAAAAGCTAAATCCTCTAACAATCTTAGACAACCATGGATGACTCCTGCTCTTCTCAAATCATCTAAAACTAAAAATAAGCTTTATGCCACCTATGTTAAAAACCCCATACCTGCTAATAGAAACAAATTCATTGTCTATAGAAATAAATTCAAAATGCTGCGGAAGAAAATGGAAAAAAGTTACTATGCCACTGAATTTACTAAATATAGTAAGGATTTAAATCAAACATGGCAAACAATCAAATCAATACTTAGAGTTAAATCTCCTGAAACACTAATTAAGTGTATTACAATGAATGATGTAGAGATTACAGTCTGATAGCTGAAAGATTCAATAATTATTTTACAAGCATAGCACAAGAACTGGTGGATAAAATTCCTTCCTCTCAAAAATCCTTTACTACTTACTTGGCACCTTCTAGCCTCAACTCATTTGCTCTTTACTCGACTACCCCTGAAGAGATACTCACTATTGCCCACTCCTTAAAAACAACCTACAGCTCGGGGCCTGATGAACTTAACCCTAGTATCATTACCCCTATTGTTGATTGCATTGCCTGCCCGTTAGCGGAAATAATCAACTGCTCCCTAAATACTGGCATAGTGCCTGCTGCTTTGAAAACAGCTAAGGTTATTCCGATATATAAACAGGGCCAAAATGATAACATTGCTAACTATAGACCCATCTCTCTCCTGAACTACTTCTCAAAGATCCTTGAAAAGATTATGTATGTACGTTTATATGACTACATAGATAAACAAAATATCCTTTGCCCCTACCAGCATGGCTTTCAGCCAGGCCACTCTACTATGATGTCACTATTAAATCTTCAGGACAGTATATCTGCTGCTATTGACCGAAATGAATACTCCCTTGGTGTGTTTATTGACATGTCAAAAGCGTTTGATACGGTCAACCACGATATACTATTATCTAAACTAGAAAACATTGGTATAAGAGGGGTAACACTTGATTGGTTTCAGAGCTACTTAAGTAACAGGTACCAACAAGTGTTATGCAATGGCTCTCTATCTACACTAAGGCTTATTAAACATGGTGTACCCCAAGGCTCTATCCTTGGTCCTCTCCTCTTCTTACTCTTCATAAATGATCTCCCCAATGCCTCTCACCTCCTGCACTTCCTACTATTTGCTGACGACACGAATATCTTTCTCTCTCATAAATCTTACGACAAACTAATTGAACTTATGAACCAAGAGCTCACACATGTAAACAACTGGTTTATTGTGAACAAACTATCTCTAAACGTGTCTAAAACTAACTATATTTTATTCAGCTCGCATCGTAAACGTATCCCTCTTGCTAAAGAAACAGTTACTATAAATAATCTACCTATACCCCAAGTAATTACTACTAAATTCCTAGGTATATATGTTGACCAGTTTCTCACGTGGAAGGACCACATTGCTCACATATCAGCTAAAATTGCTAAAAACATAGGAATCCTATATCCAGAGTTGCCTACCTCCTACCTACTAGCATACGTCTCAACTTGTACTACTCCATTGTCCATCCATACCTTAACTACTGCAACATCATATGGGCTTCGAATTACCCTTCAAGATTAAAACCCTTAGTTGTTCTTCAGAATAGAGCTATCCGTGCTATCACCAGCTGCCATTATTCTCTCTCAACTGATTCTGCCTTCAAATACTTGTGCATTCTGAAAATTGATCAGATAACTAAACAGCAAATTAATGAATTCATGTTCAGATACACTACTAGACAACTACCGTCTGCCTTTGACAACTACTTTACAACAATATCTGATAGTAATCCGTACTACACTCGCTCTGCAAGCAACTACCGTATTACTTATTCCCGTACTAACACTCGCAGGTTTTCGCTTAAATGTATGGGTCCTAAGTCTTGGAACATCGTACCTATTGAGATACGTAGTTCATCCAACATCTACCTCTTCAAACACAAATTGCGAAATTATTTGATAAACCAGTCGTCTGAATAACGTGTGAGCACTGTATGTCTAGCACTGTTTGTCTAGTTAACTAGTTAAGTTTTAAAGAATGCCTTTTGAAATTGTGTCCTGCCAACCGCTGTACTAGCGCTGTAATAAAGGGTGACCCCATCTAGCGGGACCTAGGTCCCTTGGGGGTTTCTTTCTTCCCTGTTGTTCCCTAAGGCTTTGTTTCGATGTTTACTTGTGTTTGTCTGTGAAAGAAGGGTTCAATAAAAATTTTGGTTATGGTTATGGTTATATATTCATTTATTAAAGGTAGACCTAAGTCTTCAGGTCTACCTTTTATCCCCAAGTGATGAGCTAAGAAATGGAATTACTATAGACTTTAAAATGTTCTTCTGTTAGACCAATAACAAAATATTGATTGATTGATTGATATATGTATGTGTGTATGTATTTATGCATACATGTATCGTATACATGTAGGTGTATGGATAAATTCAAAGACAGGAATTGAACCAGAATTTTGGCAGAGTAAATGCCTCAACTGTACGATTCTGCCGTTATAGGTCTGCATTGCGGAAAAAGAAACTATAGGCCTATATTTAGCCATCGAGTATAAGTCTAGAAAAATTTATACATGTATGACTACTCGTCTTTCGGTTATTACTAATTATTAAATTATGGAATTATATCCACGGCCGTGTGTTTTATGGCTTTCCATAATTATATTGGGGGGCCCGGTGGCGCGTTGGATAAGAGCTGGCGAAGAGTGCGAGAGGTAGTGAGTTCGAGCCCCGTAGGGCGGATGTGCTTTGTAGGCTGCTATTAGCGCCGTTGTATTGCAGGCTGTCTGTTCTGTTAGTAGTTAACTAGTTAAGAATTGCATAATTGTACACTGTAATCATTCTGCGTTGTGTCAGTTTGAAATTAAACGAAGATTATTATTATTATCTGTAAGTAGATTTAATGCCGACAAGAAGTGCACACATTTTCTGCATTCTGTGCTCTTAATGCGTATTTCCTATTAAAAAACTATACACGGTTAAATTTATGTGACAGTCTGTAACCCAGCGTTTATTAGATATTGCCGAATAATAGGCTTATTTCCAAAATCTATTATTATGTACTTTACGAAGCTGGAGTACCTTTGAGTTATAGCTAGGCCTAGAGACATTAACGCTTCGACAATGTATAAGCCAGCTTGCGTTCGAAAGCCTATAAATCTTGTAGTTGTACTGACGAATTTTATGACACCTCTCAATGAGAAAGCCCACAGAGATGCTTTCGACCTGGCAATACAAGATCGTCGCGATCAAACAGAACGGTTTTTGATTTCAGACGGAAGAGAGGGATAGAAACCCAATGAGCTCACTCTACAGGTTACGAGGCAACTTATTCTAATTTCTAGAGGACTGCAGACCGAACAACAGATAGACTTTTATGCGTATATAGGCCCCCTAATAAAACTATTACTTCAGCCTAGCAATTTGTTGAAGATTATATCCAGGACGTGAATCGTCATTAATACTACACATCAATACTATTATGTCACTAAAAATAATACAGTAAGCTAATATATACTGTGATATCGGATATAATGTATAATTTTATCCGTCTTAGGCTTACACCACTTTTAAACACTGATGCTTGGTCACCGGAGTGTTGTAGCTGGTTATATTAGCTGCAGCTGGTTATATTTCTCTCAATGAAATATAATAATATACGACTTATCAGATATTGTCGATTATATATCTGATAAGTCGTATATTATTATATTTCTGAGTAGAAATCTTGAAGGGGCGCTGTAACAAGTGCTCATACATACATACATACATACATACATACATACATACATACATACATACATACATACATACATACATACATACATACATACATACATACATACATACATACATACATACATACATACATACATACATACATACATACATACATACATACATACATACATGCATATATAAATACATACATACATACATGCATACATACATATTAAAGAATATACTTACTCACTTACTTACTTATCTATGCTCCATAGAGCAGGTGACTCGACTTAATAAACTCAAGAAATATCCAGCAAAGGAGATCAATAGCTTGGCTCCTCTTATTAAACTATTTGGCACTTTGACTTCGGCGCTATAGAAGTCACCACACAAGTGAAAGGATGTACTGTATTCCACAATATCGTTTGAAGTGCTATCGACTGAGGTTTTCCAGAAGCGCTGTGCCTCCTCGATCTAAGGCTTCTTTATCAACAGGATCAATTCAATTAAGGGATGATAACTCATCGACCCTTTGGCCTCAGATGGGATCAAAGCATGGCGACGACCTCAGTCCTGTAGATGCTCTGGAAATCTTTTTTTGATACCGGGAACGTCTTATATCAGATAGATAGATGCTTCCCAAATGTCCCTGTTAATTAAAGTCGTGTTCATGCGTGTTCGCTCCAGGCGTCCTTCGTATAAAACGTCTCTTTGATTAGCTGACGATTTCCAGGGCTTGCTACATATCTGCCTCTGCAACTTTGGTGGAGAAGAAGAAAGATCTTGATCAGTACACGGTGGTCGATTGGTTAGACCGCTCGCCTTGTAACGCCGAGAGTACGGATTCGAGGATCTCCTCTGAGCAGGTTATACGGTGTAGGGACCTCGAGCAAGGTCTTCACTCACAATTGCTCGGCGCCATCGATTGGCGTTGGGTCATTACATAGTGGCGCTTAATAAATGCATAGTGATACCAACTATAGACTAATTTAAAACTTAAGTGCTCTATCGTGTCTTCCTGGCTTGTCTTTCCCCCCACATCGTGCAGCAGCATTTCATGGGCGTATTTAGGGGTGGTTTTACGGGTTCGTTGAAGTTTCATGCAAAATTTTTATATGCATGGTTTTACATGCAAAATACACAAAAACCTGGACTGTTGCGACGATTTTCAATGGAAACCCTCCCACCCCGAAATCTTAAAACCCCTGCGAAATGTTTTTCTGGCATGTTTGCGATTATACAAGCATTAGTCGGTTTACTGTGAACATGCATTCTCAACTTGAACAACCACATTGAAGATCCTCGGTGATGTCTAAACCGGTTCCTTTGGAATCCAGACCTCGACCTTTACACATACCTTTGATACGAGCGACAAAGCAACGATGGATTGGATCCGCAGTGACCTGGTGAACTTTCACTAAACACGTAATCATTATATCATCAAGGACGCCCTTGCTTCAGAAGATTGACCTAGTACACTCCCTGTACTCCTACGCTGAGTTTGGCGCTTTGAATAGATTTTCCAAGGCGCTGTGTAAAGGATCGGTAACAAGTTACATCTTACAAGGTCGCCAGGAACTGTGTTCATTGTATGTTGTCCAAAATGGCCTACATGTAAATCGATTAATCATCTGACTCACTGACTGACTGACTGACTGAATGACTGACTGAATGACTAACTTACTGAATGACTGACTGACTGACTGACTTAACTACTGATTGACAGACAGACAAACTGACTGACTGGCTGAAACGATCACACAGTTTTCAATTGGTTTTATTAGTATTTAAATCACTTCACTTGTATAAACACACGCAAGGCATGAGATTGTGAGACGAATAATGAACGTATACCGTTATATGTGGCCTCTGAACACCTGTGAAAAGCTGTTAAGCTCGCAGTAACAGCACGAACGAAACATGTGCCTGATTTCGTACAGATACTTTTTTAACTGGCATACGACCAGTTTTTATGCTGCATGGTTCGACTCCTTCATCCTGTTATTATATATTCGATGCCAATCATAAATGATGCCAATCGCATTCCGCGAAACTAATTACTTAAAGATTTAGCACCGATATCGTGTAGGCTATATTATATACATTGCATGCGTTACATACATAACAAACTTTTATGTAACATATGGATAACATGCATATATCATATTTATATGACATACGTACAGCGCCAGGCATTCGCTGCGTAAAAATGCCATGCCTGTGATATAGATAAAAGGCCTTTCATCTACATAATATATATGCATATATATATATTATATGATATATATACGAGATAATGGGTTAATTTATGGTTCTGGACAAGTGCTTTCTTACAGCGCACAGAACGAAGCAAACAACGTAAGAAAGCCGAGGGTGCAACATACGAGCAATCAGAAAACGCTTGTTCGGTGACGTATCTAAGTATAAGTGGTATACGCCTCTGAACTTCTGCGGATTGTTGATATGCTGCTGATATCTTTGAGTAATATAGGCCACAGGTGAAGCGAACGACCGATTGATCGTATACTCTTAGGAAAATGGTCGACTTCGTACCGTATACTATACATCTGTACCATTGGAAGTGGGTGTGTAGGGGGCCTATGTATGAGCATTTGTTATAGCGCCCCTTCAAGATTTCTACTCTGAGGCGCTCCCGACTACAGCGCGGACACTGAATCGGAGTTTCACGCCAAAGAGCATGAGCAATTGCGAGTGAAGGACTTGTCCAGGGTCCCTACGCGACGGCTTGAGGTGGATTCGAACCCGCAAACCTCCAGCTGCAAGGCACCGAACATACCTCTACACCACGGCGCCCCACTGAGAGTATGTGTGAAAGGGAAACGGTGCTGTGGGTAGCTGTGAAGACTTGACTTGATATAGGATGTCACATGAGTTTCTCAGTACTGATGAATTGCAGTTTGGTTTTAAATGTGGGATGGGTTGAACTGGGGCTATATTGCTCTAAGGACAACCGTCGAACATTTTTACCAATAAGAGGAGTTCTGAATTAATGGCTTTTGACAGTTTGATACATAACATAAATATTGTTGTGCGACTGCGCCAACTTGATATAGGATGTCACATCAACTCGTTAATATGCCCCTCTGTTTGCAAACGTTTGAGAAATAACGGGAATAAGGGTTATGGAGACGGTAATTGTCTACGTCGTTTAGATATTTATTGTTATTGTAAATGTCGCACAACAAACAAATTAATGAATATGTTAAACAGGGAGGGCCATAAAGCACCCCTGTCTCACACCAGGTGTCACTGAGAAGCAGTACGAAAAGCAACTGCCCCAACGCACCTTAACCAGAAATTTGCTATAGTCCTACCAGTTTTCTAAGATAGATACTTTAGCGGATGGTATACCCGCTTGTAACAAAGAGTCGAAAAGTTTGTTATGTACTATATGTAGGCTACAACACTGCCAAAAGCCATGAATACAGAACTCCCCTTAGTGGTAAATGATGTTGTTAATATTGTTGGAAGTGTTTTTTCGATCTCCCTGTTTAACATGTTCATTAATTTGTTTGTTGTGCGACTGTGACAACTTGATATAGGATGTCACATCAACTCGTTATTTATTGGCTGTCTGCTCTACGCGTACGACATGTTGTTGATAATATGCCCCTCTGTTAATGGGCTGCAAAATACGCTTGATCTGCATGTATGTTTATTTCTAACGATTTGTCTCTGCAGTTCAATCCTTCCAAGTCTCATTACATTGCTGTAGGTAAATCTCCTAAACTTGCAATCACTCCCATGACTCTGGGAGACGTAGCCTATAGATTCATTCGGTGCAATCAATAAAATACTTGGGTGTGATGATTAATCATGGTAAATCGCTTAATTTTTAACACGGAACCGGTGAGACGATCTTTCTTCTCTGCCTGTAATTATATCTACGCACGCGCCAAAGATCTTAATGAGTTGGTTCATCAATCTTTGCAAGACAGCTACTGCCTACCAATATTAACCTATGCCTCAGCCGTAGTTAAATACACGGTGAGACAGGAAGATGAACTGAATGTAAATTGCTTAATTTTTAACACGGAAGCGGTGAGACGATCTTTCTTCTCTGCCTGTAACTTAATGAGTTGTCATGTTGGAACTCTGTTTATAGAAGTTATTTGGTTTTAATAAATGGGAATCTGTTACCGTAAACGGCGTAAAGGCTTCATTCGTGGCCATGGTAGACTAGACTTCACATTAGTAAGAAACGTCGCATGCTGTTTTATAGGCGACTAGTTCATTCGACATTTAATTTTCTCCAGGATATTTTATGGTGTTAGGATGTTCAGCACTTTCTTTATGATTCTGAACTCTTGAACGGTAAATCTAGTTGCATAAATGGCTTTTACGAACACTTTCGCAGTCTATGCGTTTGACGTATGCGTTTGTTCAGCTTTGCGCATGTATGTTGTGACGTTTGATTCGTTTCTTTCTGCCTTCGGGAGTAATAAAGTACTTCGCAGTTTCTATTTTGAAATGAACAAACAATACATGTACTTGAATGAAATACTTTCCAGACTTAAACCTATACTCCGTGACGTTCTTTTCCATCAGCCTCGCAGCATTCTTCATTAAGACAGACAACTTGACAGGAAAAGGGTGTCATATTACAATTATTAAGCTCCTTTGTTCTGCGGCTCTTCTATTTTTGGCGGAGTCACACATCTGATGATGATGATCAACACCAGAACTTTGGCACACAAACAGTTTTAATCTCCGGTTCATATTTTCTATTTCTGGAGATGTACTCCGGTCCATGAGCCGACTCCCCTCTGGTATGCCTAATAAAATTATGTTCTCCTGATACCTGCACAATTACTGTCTTGAATTCTTATAAATAATGACTACCGTTGCCTGGAGACTTCTCATGAAAAATTGGACAAACGCGGTCGAAAAAAGGCTGCGGTCATCCATCACACAAGTAATGACAACATACAGGCTAGCAGGTCTTTATAGGCCAAGAGAGCAGGAATAGCAGAAACCTGCAATCGGCTAATGTGAGGTTAGACTGTTTTTATATGCAGCGTCTGGTTCACGGTTGTACTTGTGAAGTCTTACCCAGGGATCGAAAATGCGAGTTTCAAATTATACACGCCTTGAGATTTCAAGTAGCTATCTAGAGTTGTTTCTGGGAAACTATAAGATCCACCACACGTAAAATGCATATATAATATATATACGCGCATTCTTATTATACAAGTCAGAGTTAAGCACTGAAAATAAAATAGTATTTATATATTAGGCCTGCTTCTCAAGGTTTCACATCCAGCATCTTAATAGATTTCCTATACTGCGTTCTTGTTCTTGAGAGGTGCACATGTACAATGCACATATATAATATTTTAAAATATACTATAAACCTCATATGTGTATGTAAATATGTAATTGTAATTGTAATTGTAATTGTAATCGAACATTTATATAGCGCTGCTCAAAATATTATGAGCGCTCATGTCTAAATGCGTCTGGAAGTATGTATGTGCATATGCAGAATTCATTTGTATATGTATATGCATATACACATATGTATATGTATATGTATATATATATATATATATATATGTATATTTGTGTGTGACAATGCGCAGCAATCTCTTCGTAATGCCTGATGAAACAATAGACAGCCTTATAAGATATTGGATTCTGACGTCGTGATGATGAGCATTGACCGTCTAGGACCTTTTCCCGCAGCCATACGACAGCATAATATTATAGCGCCATGACACCACACGCCGCGGGCAGAACACGGACTTATCTCCAACATCATGTACGTCATCAGCATCAGATGCGTCATTCCGAAGAGTATATATGTATATGTACATGTATGAATATGTATATATAATATATATATATGTATGTATAAGTATAAGGAGATATATATATGTAATGTATACCCGTATATGTCCAATATATATAATATATGTATGGCGCTATGTGGGCAATATATAAGCATCATGTATAGAATATCGTCGACTATATTAATATATATATATTATACAATATATATATATATATATAATATAGTTATATATATATATATATATAAGCACCCGAAGAACAACGCAGATTAATAACTGTAATGTGACACCCGTCACCGTCCAAGCTGTCAGTGTTAATGAAGAATGTTTGGCGCTGACTGTGGGCAAATCAAAGCATCACGACAGAAGGTCGTCGACTCTTATTACCCGATCAAAAATTCCATCACAACGAAGCCTATTTTGAGGTAATGTATAAGACAGTTCCTTCCAGGTCTTTGAGTTTAATCAGCACCGTCTATGGACAATTCGTATAAACATACGAGCATACAAACAAACATACATACAAAGAGTGCACCTCTGGACTTTGTAAGGGGCATTATCAAATTTCAGTTGTATTGCATTGTGTCGTATACATACATACAAACGTACATACATAGGTACATGTATACATGCATATATAAACACATACATACACACACGCGTGCATACATACATATACATGCATACATACATACATACATACATACATACATACACAAATACATACGAACATACATACATACATACATGCACACAGACATACATACATACATACATACATACATACATGCATGCATACATACATACATACATACATACACACATACATACATAAACACATACATGCATGCATACATACTTGTACATACTGGTGATTCTTCTAGTTACATGAGCAATGTTTGCCAGCTGTAAATGTTCTGTTCATAATGACATTTGACATCATCAGAACAGAGTGCACCTCTGGGATTTGTAAGGGGCATTATCAAATTTCAGTTGTATTGTATTGTGTCGTGTGTCGTATACATACATATTTGTAAACGTACATACATAGGTACATGTATACATGCATATATAAACACATACATACACACGCGTGCATACATACATGCATACGTGCATGCATACATCAATACATATTGATTGATTGATTGATTGATTGATTGATTGATTGATTGATTGATTGATTGATTGATTGATTGATTGATTGATTGATTGATTGATTGATTGATTGATTGATTGATTGATTGATTGATTGATTGATTGATTGATTGATTGATTGATTGACTGATTGATTGATTGATTGATTGATTGATTGATTGATTGATTGATTGATTGATTGATTGATTGATTGATTGATTGATTGATTGATTGATTGATTGATTGATTGATTGATTGATTGATTGATTGATTGATTGATTGATTGATTGATTGATTGATTGATTGATTGATTGATTGATTGATTGATTGATTGATTGATTGATTGATTGATTGATTGATTGATTGATTGATTGATTGATTGATTGATTGATTGATTGATTGATATGCATACATATGACCTTGCATGCATACATGCACGCACACTTGCATACATACATACATACATACATACATACATACATACATACATACATGCATGCATACATACATACATACATACATACATACATACATACATACATACATACATACATGTATATACAAACAATCATGGATGCATACGAACATAATATATACAGTGTACATACATACGTACTCGACTGCTTGCTCTTTCCGGCTTATTTACCAAACTATATAGGCCTACTGATTTCAGTCTACTTCATAATTAGTCGTTTAGTGCATCGTCCAACTGAGTTAACAATGGATCAATCTGTTTCATTTACACGCAGCACGCTGTACAATCCGAATAGCTACGAGTCACAGTCACGCTAACAACGTATGCAGTAGGCCTTCTCTATCCTTCATCTCTCACCTTGATCTCTCACATTCCGTCTTACCGTCATCTGTAACCTTCATCTCTTACCTTTAACTCTTACCGTATCTGTATCTCTTGGCCTACCGTCATCTAGCCTTCATGCCTTCATCTCTCACCTTCTCTTACCGTCATATATTACTTCATCTCTTACCTTATCTTACCGTCATCTGTAGCCTTCATCTCTTACCTTCAACTACCGTCATCTATAGCCTTCATCTCTTACCTTCAACTGCATCATCTCTTACCTTCATATCTTATCCAACTGACCTAACAATGCAATCAATCTGTTTCATTTACACGCAGCACGATATGATTACACAATAGCGACGAGCCACATCACGCAACTACATGTATGCACTACGTAGGCCGTCTCTATCCTTCATCTCTCACCTTGATCTCTCACCTTCATATCTTACCTTCATATCTTACTGTCATCTATAGCCTTCATCTCTTGCCTTCATCTCACCTTTATCTCTTACCTCACCTTTTTTGCCTTCATTCTCTTGACTTGATCGCTTGTCTTCATCTCATACTTTCATCTCTGGCCCTTCGATCTTGCCTTTATAATTTGCGTTCATATCTTAACTTCATCTCTTGACATTATCTCGTACCTTCATCTACCTCTGCTTTCATCCCTTGTTTTTAGCTCATGTCGCTTGGGCGTTGTGTACAAGAAGACCAAAGTGCGGAGTATAGAGCATACAGTACATGGCTGCTTGTTCTCATTTTCAGCATCATTATCGTCATCGTTATATATCTGCTTTGTGCTCGCCATCATCAACATCGTCTTTGTCACAGTTGCTGGCATTGATTCCTACTCTAACGAGACGCGATTCTCATTATAGGTTCATAATGACGTCGTAGTTTAACGGGCCATAGTTCGAAACGTCAAGATTCAAATTTATCTCGTCAGATACTTCTGTAAGTTCTCGATTTAACGACTTCGATTGCATCATACAGAAAAATATATCAAGTGATTTTGTAAACCCTAAATCCGGAATAACAGCCGTTTATTATAGCTCACAGCCACGCCATGTCAAACTTATCTTGCGGCAAACAAAATGTCAGGCGGTGCGTGTTGACGTACATCGGCCTAAATATGGTACAATTTATATGTGTGGGTGTGTACGTGTACTTGTGCGCGTAGATGTGTGTGAGCGTGTACTTGTGCGTGTGTGAGTGTGCTTGAAGATGTGTGCGTGCGTGTGTATGTGTGCGTGTGTGTGCTTGCAGATGTGTGTGTGAGAGTGTGAGTGTTTGTGTGAGATGCTTGCAGATATGTGTATGCGTGTGTGTGCGTGTTAGGGGAGACCCAGACAGACAGACAGACAGACAGACAGATACCCGGTTTTAGACAGACTTGAAATTTTAGGGACAGTGAACAGACATAGCTTAAACTTAAAGGACAGAGACAGGCAGACATCATCATCAAAAAGAGAGACATAGAAAGACAGACAGACAGACTGAGAGACAGAGACAGAGAAACAGACAGAGAAACAGACAGACAGAGACAGACAGTGTGTGTGTGTGTGTGTTTGTGTGTGTTTGTCTGTGTGAGAGTGTATGAGTGTGTGTGTGAGTGTGTGCGTGTGTGAGTGCGTATGTACGTGTGTGTGCGTGCGTGTAGATGTGTGTGCATATGGCAGAGCGTGTGAGCGTTGGCCGAGAAGAGAGACACATGGACGTTGTTGCTATTTCGGCGTGCTATCGATCAGTCCCTCTGCTCCCGGCGGGGTTGGTTGCTGAGACAGGAATCCATCTGAAACGATGCAGCAGGCATTAGACTGGCTGCAAATGTTCCAACATCCTACAAAGATGGAAAGCGAATTCTGTTGCGCCTCGCAACATTGCGTCATTCAGGGTTCCGCTCTAACGCCATTAAAACGTATATACTGCTCTAGGAATATAAAGCAAGGAATTCCCTCTGTTTGTCTGTTACATTATAGTTCCTGTCTTTGTCTGTCTGTCTGTCTGTCTGTCTGTCTGCGTCAGTATCTTTCTGTCTCTAGGTTGCTGTGTCCATCCGTTTGTATCTTAGTCTTTTTGTTTGTCTGCTGTCTTTGTCTGTCTGTCTGTCTGTCTGTCTGTCTGTCTGTCTGTCTATCTGTCTGTCTGTCTGTCTGTCTGTCTGTTCTTTTCTCTGAACCTGTCCGTCTCCGTCTGCATTGGCCTGTGTCTTTGTCTGTCTGTCTCGGCCTGTTTCTGTCTATATCTCTGCCTCTGCCTCTGTCTCTATCTGTCTCTCTCTTTCATACAGTACCCAATCCAGGCTGGAATCATTCATTGCCCGCCTCTACACTGGACAACTAAAACTGATTATAAGTACGGACTTTTATTTCACTTTAAACAACATAATATGTGACTGTTAATGCACATGAACATGTTTTCTATTGCGACTGGGTATTTAGGATTCATTCTCAGTTGGATAAAGGGTCAGCGATAATCTACTGGTTAACGCGCTGGACTGTCAGTCTAGAGGTCAAGAGTTCTTCTTCCCGACAGGACATAAATATTTTAAGAAATTCCTGCTCATAGCGCACCCTCTAGAAAGAACATTTATCAGACATTATTATTGCAACAGACATTTAGATGGCGCCGCTCAAAGAGCGTAAATAGTGAGAGAAAGGACTGGCTCCCTTCAATTTGGCATTGGGCTGGTGATGATGATGATGAGGAGGAGGGAGGAGGAGGAGGAGGAAAGAGGAGGAGAGAGGAAGAGGAGGAGGATAACAGCAACAACAAACAACATCATCATTAATAATAATAATAATAATAATAATAATAATAATAATAATAATAATAATAATAATAATAATAATAATAATAATAATAATAATAATAATAATAATAATAATAATAATAATAATAATAATAATAATAATAATAATAATAATAATAATAATAATAATAATAATAATAATAATAATATTATAATAATAATAATAATAATAATAATAATAATAATAATAATAATAATAATAATAATAATAATAATAATAATAATAATAATAATAATAATAATAATAATAATAATAATAATAATAATAATAATAATAATAATAATAATAATAATAATATCTTTTCTTTATTAAGCGCCTGACAAACGCACTGCGCTGTACATTTACATGTTATGCAATTGAAACAATCTTAACTACTAACAGAACAGACAGCCTGCAATACAACGGCGCTAATAGCAGCCTACAAAGCATGTCCGCCCAACGGGGGCTCGAACGCGGTACCTCTCGCTCTCAACGCCAGATGTTATCCAATGCGCTATCGGGCCCCACACATGGCAACGAGGAGCACTTTGAACTTGTACGATTTCAGGCTTACATTTCAACACCAATTAGCCGCGGAAAGGATTATATTGTGACATCTGTCACTGCTTCTTAAGGTTAATAGAGTTCTCCGTTAAACTGCACACCTAGTTTTACAATCATCGCTTACAAGCATGCTATTTTAGTCTATTTTAGGCCTATAATTGTGGTCAGATAGTTACGCGTCTCAGCGTATACAATTAAATGATCCAAATCACGAAGAGACTTGGCAGCTCGTACGTCGCCCGGAATACAAAGGTTCCGCGAAAACAGCCGGGGACTGGGCCGGATGTGAAAAGCTAGCTACCAGAACACCAACAACAGCAACAACAACAGCTACAACAATGACAACGACGAAGAGGATGGTAACGGTAGGAGCAACAAATACCACAGCAATTACCACCTCTACTATATCACCACAGTAGGCAACATTACGACAAGAGAATTCAACACGACAACATCCATAGGAATATGAACATGGAACGTCAGGACTCTGTCAAGCACTCGCCTTAGCAGTCAGAGTTAAAACGATGCAGATGGAGCATCATAGGACTCTGTGAGACAAGATGGTGTGGAAAAGGATAATTATTCTACCATGATCAGTACAAAGTTCTAACATCGGGAAGAGATGACAAACAGTTGCGAGAGGTTGTAGCGATCAATCAATCAATCAATATTTGATTGGTCCAACAACAAAAGAACATTACAAATCCTGTAATTGCATTTAAAGAAACAGACAAAAGTTCTTTGATGGGAACAAAAGGAGGACCTGAAGGGACCTAGGTCCAACTAATCAGGGCTCCTTAATTACCAACTTAGTTGAGTGGATGGCGATTGATGTTGCAGTCCTTTGTACTCATCAATGATGATTTTGAAGAAGAAAGCAACCAAAGCAATGATAGAATAGCAGTTGACTTCACAGCGATGAATGTCTGCGAGATTTCGCACCAATTTTGCCAAGATGACAGTCATACAAACATATGCGCCGACGTCAGCAGAAATATAATACATTTATGAACAACTTCAGCAGATAATACACGGAATTCCCAGACACGACATTATAGTCTTTGCGGGGGATTTTGACGTAAAGGTCGGCAAAGAAAGCAATACCTGGAGGCATGGACGTCATTTGGTAGGTGGAGGGGAATGCGTCAAAAGCCCCTGAATTTGATGAAAAATTAACTATTTATATGTACGTCATTGCATTTGATGAAATTATATACTGTAGCTTTATTCATCGCTAGGAGTATTATAGGACAGCAGAAAATCAAAAATAGTAAGAAATAAATAAGAACAAGAAGAAACCATGTTAGATCAGTTACCCACAGTTTTGCAAATGTAGACTATTATATAAAACTTTACATGCTGGCCAAGTTTTGCCTCAATTAAATTTTTTTTCCCATCTGGAAAAAACTGAAATGGCTGGAGAGGCACCATTGCTATATTCGGATGGGGAGAGACATGAATGACTGCGGATAGAAAATCCTCCAGTTCTGTGCTACACCATGCGTAAATGACAGCGGAGAGAAACTATTCTAGTTTTGTGCTACAAACGACTTGAAGATAATGAACTCTTTCTTCGAACAAAAGAATCCACCAAAGAAATGGACATAACCCAATGGAAAGACACAAAACCTGATAGATTATATCGTAATAAACAAAAGACAGAGCTCAATGTGACAAACTGCAGATCATTCGGAATGGGCGAAAACAAGAAGAGAAAACAATTCGTGCAACGAAATGAGTTGTTGCTGAAGATCGCAGGGATTTCAAGACTACAGAAAATAGGAAACGATTACATTAGAAAATCAATAGGTGTCCAAACAACTTTGCTAGACAAATTCGTTCAACGAAGACTCCAATAGTTTGGACATGCATGTAGTGAGAATGCCTACGGAAGATAGCAGGGATTTCAAGACTACAGAAAATACGATGACATTAGAAAATCAATAGGTGTCCAAAACCAACTCTGCTAGACAAATTCGTTAAACGAGGGTTTGGACATGTATAATAGAGAGAATGCCAGTTGATAGAATTAAAAACAATGCACTATAAGCTTACATGCAAGATTCATACGAAAAAGAAACAAAGGCAGGCCGAGGACTATACGCTGGATAGATAATATAAATGAGGACATAACGCCGTCTTGTACTATATCACTAAGAGGAGCAATGGACTTGATAAATGACCGATGACAATGGAGATCATTTATTCGTGCCCATCGCTGCCAATATATCTGGCGTCAGGAACTGATGATGATGATGATGATGACGACGATAATGATGATGATGATGATGATGATGAAACAACTATACTTATTTCATTCATTCATTCATTCATTCATTCATTCATTCATTCATTCCGATATATATATATATATTTAGTTCCTTGCGAATACTGTAGAACGCAGAATTCATTCGATGACATTCGAGTCTCTCTCCATTTGACGTTCAACTATAGTGTGTCTATTCGTATACATTCTCGTCCTTCTGCACGTCTCTACCTTTCTCTGTCTGTGTCTGTCTGTTTGTCTGTCTGTCGTCTCTGTACTGTAGAGTGATCTGGATTTATATTCATTAGAGTTTTCGACGGACGTCGTCTGTCCTTGTTCTCTTGGATTTGCATTTCGTAATTTAGATCACGACAATTGCCATTCGATTCATCGTGATATCCAACGTTATATATATATATATATATATATAATTATATATATATATATATATGGATGCATAGTGTTGTGTTCTATATATTTATATGTATATATGGATGCATAGTGTTTTATATATATATATGGTAATGGTGTATATGTGGGTGTGTGTGTGTGAGTGAGTGAGTGAGTGAGTGAGTGAGTGAGTGAGAGAGGGAGACAGCGACAGACAGACAGAGATATACATAGACAGACAGAGACATACAGAGACAGACAGAAACAGAGACAGAGACAGACAGAGATAGAGACGGACAGAGAGAGACAGAAAGAGATACACGTAAGAGATAGGTAAGATGCAAGCTATGTAAGGTACATTTCATATCAATATTGAAGACATACATGCATAATGTAAGAAAACACACGATAGATTAAATATAAAATTATAAATATATATAGGCCTAAGGTACATATTACAAGATATGTATATATGAGATATAAGCCTATGTGAGCTATATATAAGATCTATATTAAAATATACATATTATATACATGAGTTGCATATAGATGCATCTAAATTTTTTTATAAGTAGCGATATATAACGAGGATATAAATTGCATGCATACACCACATCATTATGTAGCTTAACGTACTTAGGTGTACCTATACAGACGTTAAGACGATGATTAGAGAGAGAATGAAAGGGGGAGAGAAAGAGAAAGAGAGGAGAGAGGAGACAGACAGACAGACAGACAGACAAAGAGAGAGAGCGAGAGAGAGAGCAACCCTGGCAGTCGGAAATGGATAGGTCTTGTTATCTTCGGCGATTGGAGGTACGCCAAGGTCAGACATCAAGAACTGCCGCAGCCATCACTTCTAGCATCATCTGAAGCAGCAGCAGCCGAACACGTATGATTCCAAATGATAAGATACCTCTGCAGTTCCAGGGACCATTATCACCCCCTTCCACTCCCGGAAGAAGCACTGACACAGATGTAAGACTTCGTTCAGGCACCACTTACCATCGGATGTTGCGTGTCATTCTGCGGCGTATCCTAATTAGAAGTAGATAACCTGGAATGGCTTTCTAAACGTAAGGCATGTACAGTACGTTCATACAGGTCTATACATCTGTTCATTCTCCGTGCGCAGAATTGAGGTAATGTATTTTGCACGCAGGTGAAAATTCCTGAAATTTATTAAATCAGCGATATACAGGAGAAAGTGATATAAACAGGAAGAGGAATTTGGTGGAGATAGGGATATAGGCTAGGCCTAAGAGTATAAAACTTAGTTTAAGACAGTCAAATCAAAGCGAGTAGCAGACATTAAGAATGTGATTATATACGAGTAAATCGTAAATTAGAGAAGTGATTCTGTAAAGCAACTTCCTTAAGCTCAGTAGAATCAGTTTCATTTGGAAACTTGAGACTAATGAAACAAATCAGAAAAAATGCAGTATCGTATTGCTGCAGCTCTGCTTTCTCGCTGTGTTCTGGGCTGCACTCCATCTTACTTGCGCGATCTAAGCCTCCCAGTGTCCGACGTAGCGGCGCGTCCGGTGCTTCGCTCTGCGACGAGGGGTGAACTTTTAGTTCCACGGGCGCGCTATGCTACCCGACAGCGCCGAGCTTTCTCAGTTATAGGCTCTTCCATCTGGAATGATCTCCCGCCAGAACTGCGTTCATTACTCCTGATCAACGCAACTGGGTTTTATAAGTCACTCGAGTCTTTTTTCTTTAGTCGTGGCTGGGCTGGGAAGCGCTCCTGAGTAGGTTTCTTGAAGGGGCGCTATATAAATTCTCATAATGAATGAATGAATGTTTCTTCGAAGCTATGAATGCTGTCGTAAATCTTCTTCACTAAACTACACCAATGCCGTTTTCGAGTAGTGCCAGTCCAAAACCTGGATAAAGGAGGAGGAGGACGATGATACTCATCTTGTTATGATATAACGTCGTCAAACAGAAACTATCATACATGCACATTATTATTATTATTATTATTATTATTATTATTATTATTATTATTATTATTATTATTATTATTATTATTATTATTATTATTATTATTATTACATACATACATACATACATACATACATACATACATGTATGTATGTTATTATTATTATTATTATTATTATTATTATTATTATTATTATTATTATTATTATTATTATTATTATTATTATTATTATTATGTATAGGTCTATTTCTGGTGCCTACCCGCAGTCCTCAAATGTTAAAAGCGTCTGCATTTCACGAGCAAGATTTGAATTCACGGGATTCTCTAATGTACATTCTCACGCATTCTTTGCATGTGTACATTTAGATGTCTATATATTTGTAGCATAACGTATACATACATTCATACATACATACACACATACATACATACATACATACAAACATACATACATACATACATACATACATACATACATACATACATACATACATACATACATACATACATACATACATACATACATACATACATACATACATACATACATACATACATACATACATACATACATACATACATACATACATACATATACATACATACATATAAGCATATAACATATACATAGCATGTATACATGTCCTCCATGCCAACGGTTTACAGCCTACGCCCAGACGCCATGACCGGGTGCTGCCAAAAGCAGACAACCAAATGAGGAAAACATTTATAGTTAGAATGTTGTTCGCATACTAATTAGTCTTGTCTCATAATCTCACTGGTCCCAGATAGATTTTGATGCTTACGTGAATTTATATTGCTGATGCTTGTTCACCAGAATGCTGCTTGGCAGCTGGTTATATTAAAGACTATACTTACTTACTTACATTTGTAACCTAAAGAAATAACCAAACTCGTGTAATTTATGGCCGTCGACTGCCTCGATCGGTGGATAAAACTAAAACGAAAACCTTCGTTAACGAAAACTCACGGTTATAGTTAACTAAAACTAAAACTAAAACTAAAACTTGGTGAAATAACTAAAACTAATAATAACTAAAACTCGCGCAGCCGGCCAAAAACGATAACTGAAACTAAAACGGTCAAAACTAATAATAACTAAAACATCTAACGAAAACCTAATGAAAACACACAACTAAAACCTAGCGTCCTTGCATATTCAATGTTTTTGTACATACGGGCGAAAATCGGGAATCACATAAACCTCAACAAGAAATTTTTACCACACTAATCATTAAAGGGATATATATCATGTATGATACATGGCATGTTGTCATACTGTAAGAATAATTGTTGCTATTGCCTATTGGCAGTAATTTGATATACATTGTAGTCGGCTAACTATCAGTGAACAAATAACTGAAACTAAAACTAAAACTAAAATTGAAGAAACTAAAACTGAAACGAGGAAGTGTCAGTTTCTATTAACTAAAACTATAACTAAAACTAAAACTTGGCGAAATAACTAAAACTAATAATAACTAAAACACCTAGCATGTAAAACTAATAATAACTAAAACTAAAACTCAAGGCAAAACTAAAACAACACTACCGTCGACTGCCTCGATCGGTGGATAATCTTCATTATTAATTCAAACTGACAAGTACGCAGCATGATTACCACTATAGGATATGAACGGATGCTAACAAATTATTACAGATGTCGAATTTAGCTGCATGGTAGCCATGCAAGGTGCCCATATGTCCTATTGCTCACTTTACCAACGCCACCTAGAGAATGACAGGCTGAGTAGAGCTTTGGGAGGGCAGCGAGTATCGATCCTGCTTCCTATTTGATATTCTGCTCTTCACGCCAGTGATGCTACCATTCATACATCGTCCTTCAAATAGCAGAAATAATGCGTCCACAATCATGGCCTAGACTATAATTTTATGCTTGTGACGAAGGCAGTAGCCAGGATTTGGGGGGGTGTTTACTCGTCCTGGAGCAAGCCGACAAGCAACCGAGTCAGCCGTCTAAGAGGTTAGTGTTTGTAAATGCATTCTTTCATTTTTACATTATTATATCTTGGGTTGCCCGATAGCGCATTGGATAACACACTGGCATAGAGAGCGAGAGGTCCCGAGATCGAGTTCCGTAGGCGGACATGCTTTGTAGGCTGCTATTAGCGCCGTGTATTGCAGGCTTTCTGTTCTATTAGTAGTTAAGATCTATGTTTTCTGTCGTTTGTGTTCTTATGAATTGTTTAATTGTCATAAAGCGTAAATGTACAGCGCAGTGCGTTTGTCAGGCGCTTCATTAAAGAAAAGATATTCTTATTATTATTATTAGTTGTGTTTAAACACCAAAGCAACCTCCTCTATACGGATTGCTTGTGACATTTAGCTGCAAAATCTCGCTCTAGGCGTCGCCAGCGTAGAAAGTGATCTAAATCACAGTGGACGTTTTTCATTTCATGAGAGTCTCCCACTGAGGTGTACAGGGGCTTGCTCCGAGGCAGCTGCAGAAGCTCCACTTTCCACTCCGTTCATTTTCATCGCTGCCTTTGTGCCGATATTACACACCAGGTCTTGGCCGCCATGCAGCAGCGCCATCTATATAGCCCACTTCCGATGCGCTATTATCGATCAGCTAGGACTGGTCCGTCATGATTATAATTACAGAAGATGCCTGACCTTTGAACTTTGACCGACGTAATTTCGGTGACCGGAATACGCAATGTTAGATCGACCGGGCGATGGTAGATGAGCGACCGACCGACATGGGCTGGAGGGGGCAGACGAACACTTCATCATGCAACCTGTCCTCGTTGCCCTCGATAACCAACGGTCTTTTGGTTGAACGGGCAAAGAAATGGACCACGGACCAGAGATGCTTCCTCCTCTTCTTCCTCCTCCTCCTCCTTCTCCTCCTCCTCCTCCTCTTCCTCCTTTTTCTTCTTCTATCCTTCCCTATCTGCTTGTCCCTCCCCTTTCCCTCTCTCACCTCCTCAATTCAGTTCTCTCTCTCTCTCTCTCTCTCTCTCTCTCTCTCTCTCTCTCTCTCTCTCTCTCTCTCTCTCTCTCTCTCTCTCTCTCTCTCTCTCTCTCTTCCTAATCGTCTATAGGCCTATGTCTCCTTCCCTATCTTTCGCCCCTTTCTACTTCCTCGTCTCTCCTCGCTTCCTTTCCTCCGCCCGTGTTCGACTTATTGTCTATAATTATATCAGTCTCCAACCGCCACAATATATATAAAATATCTCTGTTGTATATTCATTATCTTTAATCCTTACTTTAAGGATAATGCATGGCAGCACTGGCAGTGAACGTCATATCAAAGGGCTACATCATACGTCAGTAACTGCGCGAAAAGCATGCACATTAATTAACTAAACAGGTCGCAATCGTAATCGCAAACTCCAAATTTCTAAAGCGCCACTTGAAGGTAAGCCGAAGGGCACCAACTTATTCACGAGGTAGCTAACGAAGTTTGTCTTCGTTGCTGTCTTAAACCTTACAAGGCAGGCCTAGCTGACTGCCACAGCACAGCATCGGGCCTGTGCCTCTGTTGGCCCTTTACTGTGGAATGACCTTCCTGCTGTAACTCGTACTGTGATCTTATCTGGGGCATGCACTACTGTCTCTGGCCGTTCTATTAAGACGTTTCTTTTGTCGAGGGGTTCTTCCAAATGGAAGCGCCTCTGATTAGGTTTTACTGTGAGAGGCGCTTTATAAGTCCATAAATAGAATAGAATACAATAGAATATTTGTGTCTCATTTTCGTCGACAAGAATGTTAATAGGGCTTACTTGAACATTTCTAACAGGATTTCACAATTCAAATAATAATATATTTTCGTTTATTCAAACAATCCGGTTGACAAACCGCAACCGGTTACAGTGTACAATTATGCAATTGAAACAATTCACAAGAACAGAAATGACAGAAGACATAAATCTTAACTACTAACAGAACAGACAGCCTGCAATACATGGCGCTAATAGCAGCCTACAAAGCACATCCGTCCTACGGGGCTCGAACTCGGTACCTCTCGGTCTCTACGCCAGATGTTATCCAGTGTGCTATCGGGCCCCCCTGCACTATATTATATGAAGACCTAACACGAATCTTAGTTTGACATATCACTCTGTATGGCTTCAGTCGTCGTGCAACCCTGGACAACCCATCACCTTTCTAGATGACTTAACGTTTTATCAAAATGGATCACGAAGCAGAGATCAGTTGCTGTTTATCGACACTGTTTCATGACATTGATGATTAGCGTCGCCCTCCTACTTTCTCCAGGCTTGGGACTGGCACTACCAGAGTACGAGAAGTGGCTTAGAGAGTATACCTCTTCTCCTTTTACCTCGTCTCTGGCTGTCTCGTTTCTTCTCCTCTCTCTTTCTCTTTCTGTCTCTGTCTGTCTGTCTGTCTCTCTATTTCACACACACACACACACACACACACACGCACGCACGCACACACACACACACACCAACAACGCACACACACGCACGCACACACTTCTATATATTCCATTTCCCTCTCTTCCAGTCTTCCTAAATTTTTAGCCCAACTCTTCTCTCCCTTCTTCAACCCTGTCTGCCGCACTCCTTCCCTCTCCCTGTCTGCCTCGAGATCTCTTTCTCCTATTTCTTTCCACATCGCTCTCCTTTCCCAAGTCCCAACTGTTGATCTCTTTGCAGCCGCCGCTAACAACACGACAACGGTTTCATTCCACGCTCAGACAATAACCACAGCGAATCATGTAGGCCCACAATACAACACAAATCATTACGCATGCACACAATCAAAACAGAATCAACACGCGAGTCCACGGTGTAACCATCAAAAGGACGCAATTTCCACACATATCACCATCCATCCGACACGACAGCATCAGTCACACCAGAATCGGTCACGTCAACCGTCAGTTTCTCCTATAACTTGACGCGGTAGGCTATCAGGTTCCATTACCCGAGGCTCAAGTCTGTTCAGATCTCATCAATAGTTGAATGGTAATCGAGTTTAGTACGTGAATTTGGTGAGAATTTGGGGCGCTGCTTTAAAGGAGGCTCTGGTGTTAGGTCCACGTACAGCACGTGATCTTGTTGTCAAGAATTTGTCAATCGTCAGAGGGAAGACGCCACGCGAGGGATGCATTCACTTACGCAAAATACACACATCCAGGCCTATAGCCTACAACAACAGACTTAAACACGTAATCCATGGTCTCATTTTTGTGGGGCTCGGTGGCGTAGGGGAATGTTCGGTGCCTTGCAGCCGGAGGGTTGCGGGTTCGAATCCACCTCGAGCCGTCGCGTAGGGACCTTGGGCAAGTCCTTCACTCGCAATTGCTCATGCGCTTCGGCGTGAAACTCCGATTCAGTGTCCGCGCTGTAGTCGGGAGCGCCTCTGAGTAGAAATCTTGAAGGGGCGCTATAACAATTGCTCATACATACATACATACATACATACATACATACATACATACATACATACATACATACATACATACATACATACATACATACATACATACATACATACATACATACATACATACATACATACACATTTGCTACATTTTGAAAAGGGAAAACAAGTCGTGACTCGTGACTAACAGCATATCATTAGAAGGGATATTTATCTTAATTATACCATATTCCATTTCGTTAAATATCCCTATCTCAGTCAGATTCCTCTTGCTGCTAATATGATTTTCTGGCTGTATTTCGGTTTTATGAATTTCAAGAATTTCTTCACCCGCGTGCAAAAATACATTAGCTTTCATTCTGCGAACGTAGTATGAAAAGGCGCAGCCTGTGATGAAATACTATAGTATAGCCTACGCCACACACACACGGCCTGCGGTTAGAAAACTAGATTATCTATTTATAATTAGCATTCGCAGAAGAATGACACACAACATCCGATGGTAGACCTATTACGTGGAGCCTGAAAGCTTACATAGGCATGACTGTGTCAGTGCTTCTTCCTGGAGGTGGGGAGGTGATAATGGTCCCTGGAACTGCAGTGGCGGCCTTTGACAGTCTTGCAGTTTTGTCCTATTATAGGAAATGCCGTCCCTTAGGCCTACTTATAAATGACATCTTTTTGACGGAAGTGACCATAACGTATTTTGCCGGAATTTTCGGCCCCATGAAATGTGCCGCTCTATAGGTAGCAGCCTATGCCAGTATACCTAAAGCCGGCACTGCTTGGAAGCAGAGCCTGCAGAGTTATCTTATCATTTGGATTCGTATATCATTTTCTCCTGCTGCTGCTGCTGCTGCTGCAGCAGATGATGCTGGAAGTGATGTCTGAACTTCGCGTACCATGAAACGCCGAAGACATTTCCGACTGCCAAGGTTGCTCTGTCTGTCTGACACATATAATAAGATATACCTAGTATACAGATATATGACGCAAGATGATACAGTATATCGTATCGTATTTGAGAATTTATAAAACGCCTCTTACAGTACTAGCTATTCAGAGGCGCTCATGCATATAATATAGGCGTAACCACGGTCCAGAAGTTGGGGGACCTATTATTGGTATACCTCTATACGCTTAATCTATGAATAATCTATTAATAAATAATCTATATAAAACATATATATACATACATACATACATACATACATACATACATACATACATACATACATACATACATACATACATACATACATACATACATACATACATACATACATGCATGCATGCATACATACATACATACATACATACATACATACATACATACATACATACATACATACATACATATACATACATACATTACATACATACATGCATGCATGCATGCATGCTTCGGCATACATACATACATACATACATACATACATACATACATACATACATACATACATACATACATACATACATACATACATACATACATATATAAGCCTATATGCAGATCAAGACAAATCGAATGGCAATTGTCGTGATCTAAATTACGAAATGCAAATCCAAGAGAACAAGGACAGACGACGTCCGTCGAAAACTCTAATGAATATAAATCCAGATCACTCTCTCCAGCACACAGAGAAAGAAAGAAAGAAAGAAAGAAAGAAAGAAAGAAAGAAAGAAAGAAAGAAAGAAGGAAAGAAGGAATGAAAGACAGAAAGAATGAAAGACAGAAAGAAAGAAAGACAGAAAGAAAGAAAGAAGTAAAGAAAGAAAGAAAGAAAGAAAGAAAGAAAGAAAGACAGAAAGAAAGAAGGAACGAAAGAAAGAAAGAAAGAAAGAAAGAAAGAAAGAGAGAAAGAGAAGAAAGAAAGAAGTAATGAAAGAAAGAAAGAAAGAAAGAAAGAGAAAGAAGACAGACAGAAAGAGAGAAAGAAAGAAGGAATGAAGGAAAGAAAGAAAGAAAGATAGATAGAAAGACAGACAGAAAGAAAGAAGTAATGAAAGAAAGAAAGAAAGAAAGAAAGAAAGAAAGAAAGGCAGGCAGACAAAGGGCATGCAGTAAGATGAAAACGAATAAGGAGAGATACACTATATCTAGGCTATATATGCCTACATCAAAAGTAGAGAGACGTGTATTCTATTGAATGTAAACTTCTGTTAGGTAGATATCTTCAAGTTAGCTCGCTGAACCCACAAAGTACCATTTATCAATTTTTAACCATACCTTACGATAGTCAAGTGGTTAACGTGCTGGACTGTCAAAGAAAGACAGAAAGACTGTCGGAGGTTCAAATCCCTGGCAGGGCAGCAATTGAAGCACTTTTTCAGCTTTATGCTCCTCGTATAGGCTATACAACCTCTACCCAACTGAGCTATAATGAATAAACTGATCATACACTGTCTGTGGTAGAGAGTGACATGGGGAATTTCCCCGCGGGAAAACCGCGGTAACCGCGGTAAATCCCGCGGTAATGGGGACAACAATTGCGGTAATACCGCGGTAATGAAAGACAACAATTGCGGTAATACCGCGGTAATGAATGATAGAACTCTCGCGGTAATACCGCGGTAATGGGGAATGAACCGGCAAGAAACCCGGGTGATATTAAGAACTTGAGAACTGATATGGTCAAGACTTGGTTAATACAAACTGACGATAAGATAATTACAGACTAACGAAGTCAGCAATACAAATATCTTTGTAAGCTAAAATATGTTATTTTTTAAATTTTACACTATAGCTATATGCCTACATCAAAGGTAGAGAGACGCGTACGCTATTGAATGTAAACTTCTGTTAGGTAATTGGTGTAAACTTTTGCGGGGAATGCGATGTCGTCTTGCAGGGATGGGGTGGGGATGGGGGAGAAAACCTGCGGGGATGGGGACAGATGGGGGATAAACCCTGCGGGGTTGGGGATGCTCGGAACGGGAGGTCGACTTACTTGTTGCAGGGCAGGGATGGGGACGAGATTGGCTCTCCCCTGTCACTCTGTAGTCTGCTATAATGGGAAGATCAGATGACAAGGGGAGGACTGGCAACTCCAGCTCAAATGCCAATTGAGGTTTTAAAAAGCTGCTAACATTGGCTCTCTCTCTCTCTCTCACTATCTCGAGGTTGTTTGAATTTTGAGACATTTATTGCTTCGTGTATTTCAGTCGGTCAAGATTAAAGCCCTAAAGTATCATATGATAATCATTAGTCTTGATTCAGCAGCAAGTCGTTAGGTGTGTTTCTAATAACAGATTTATATAGCGCCTCTTCCAGAGAGAGACTCGTCGCTAATGGTAGAAAACCAGGATGGATTTTCAAGCTCTTACAGAATAGAGGTAAGTTAAAGTGGGACGCGGTGGTGTAGCGGTATGTTCTGTGCCCTGCAACCGGAGGGTCGCAGGTTCGAATCTACCTCAAGCCACTGCGTAGCAACCTTGGACAAGTTGCTCACCCACAATTGTCTGTGAGGAAGGCAACGGGAAACCACCTCACTCATCTCATCCCCGGGTGGCGTAAAAGCCAATGGACCTGCCTTCGGGCAGAGAACTGATCATCATCATCATCAAAGATAGACCAAGGAGCTCATGTTGTAAGATGCCAGGCAACAAAACTATTCCAGAAAGTTCGACCGATCACAGCAAGGCTTCTGTGCGGCCCTGTGGAGGCTGTGGAACAGCCAGGTCAACCTGTGCATCAGATGGAAGAAATTCATGGCCAGGAACGGATGAGACCGAGACACACTACTGATTACTCCCTGAGATAAGTGTAGCACTGCCAGCAAGACAATTATGCATAAGCAGTAGATCTCAAACTCAATGCGTTTGTGCATTGACAGCCAGCGCAATTCTTCCAGCTATGCCGACACCTGTTACATTGCAGGCTGTTAGTAGTTAAGATTTATGTCTTCTGTCATTTGTGTTCTTGTGAATTGTTTCAATTGCATAACTGTACACTGTAACCAGTTGCGGTTTGTCAACCGGATTGTTTCAATAAAGAATATTATTATTATTATTATTATTATTATTATGTACCTCCAATCACGATAGACTGCAGTTTAACAACTATTATTATTAACTTGTATTATAATGGGGCATAGGGTCTGGACAATCAGAAAACGAAAACTGATGATTATCATGATTATGCGCTTCCGGTGTTACGTAATACATTTAGCTTACAAGTAAATTTCTGTCTGAAATCTTGCGCCCCTTGAAGACAAATAAATCTTTGCGCTCAATTGGGCCTAAACAAATATTTCTATTAGTATTTATTATTATTCTGTTCTTATCATTTCTAATATAGGTATACCCCCAATTCAGAAGTTGTTGCCGTATTTACGATAGACTGCAGTTGGTCAACAACTCTTGGGGTAAACTTGTCTCAAATAATGGGGCACGTGGTCTGGACAATCAGAAAACGAAAACTGATGACATACATAGTGCGCTTCCGGTGTTATGTAATCGTTCAGCTGTACTTCGGCTTAGCTTTACAAGTAAATTTCTCCATCTGAAATCTTGAAGATATTGAAGACAAATAAATCTTTGCTTTCAAATCAGGAATTTCCAATAGTAGGTTATTTCAGTTCTTTGTCTCTGTTTCTTAAGGTTTCTAATAATATTTCTTGAAATTGAGAAGTTCTTGAAATACTTATTATTTAAAATATTCCCTCTGTATTTTGGGGGCAATGCCCTCCTCAATTATTGGGGGCACTGAGGCTCGGCTCCCCCAGTCTACCGTCTACGCCTATGCAAGTTGCATTAACCTGTACATAGCATGTTTAACATCGTATCTGTTTTTCAATGTCGTTCAGCTACTTGCTTCGACTACATCTTCGACGTGTACCACATTATCATTCATCTAGTATCGTCATAGGTAATGTAACGTACAATTTTTCCTTTAAACAAATCAGTGATGGCCAATTTGTATGTTTTTGGTTACAAATAAAAAAATCAATCAATCAAATGTAGCTTGAAGAACTGGACCGAAAAAGAAACAAATCTATTGGATTTCCCTGACTGGACGGAGTTTTGATTGCAATTTAAGCTGAGAATCGACCATTAATTGAGAATCGGTCTTAAATACAGAAGTTATTAAATTAGATGAACCAGACAATGTAAGGGATCGGCAGTAATTGAAATTACGTAATTGAAATTACGTAATTGAAATTACGTAATTGAAATTACGTAATTGAAATCGCTTGAAAGAGCGCAATTTCTAAATTGTTAATTTGTAATTCAATTACATTTCCCATTTTTTTTATTTGAAACTACATTCCATGTCCCAAAGTAATTTGTAATTTCTAATTCAATTACATTTTCCAAGTAATTTGCCCATCCCTGCAGACACACAACTCGTACAGGTGTGTGTGTTCCTCAACAGGTGCCACATATATTTCAGGTGACATTATTACACCAAATAGGAACTGCGTGTATTTAATACACAGACTGAAACAACACGAAACATGCAGATCATCCGTTTCTATATCTGAAGCTTACCATGATGATTTGCACCTAAAAGGTTTACGAACAAGAATTGGAAGAGTTTTACAAAGTTTAATTAGGAATTTTGTTTCCAGTTTCCCTGCTTATACTTCAATGAAACCGAAAACCCGGAACGGAAGTCTATCAACTTTTAAGTTTCATAGCAGCAGACCTCGTGAGCAAAACCACCTGTTAGTATTGGCATTAAATCATAATCCCATTTGATGCTCTTCATTAGTCACCGTCATCTTCACCGTGACAACTTTTGCTACTAACAAGAATTATATCCATTCATAGCATGTCACACAATGCTGTCTTGCCCGACAATGAAATTTTTTAGTACACACATAATAGGATTGGTTCAATAAAGAAATTCAATTAAAATAATTGGGAATTGGGAAGAAGGCTATTATCACTTTCAACCACTGGATTTATTATTATTATTGCTATCATTATTAATACACATTATAATTTTTTGGGCGCAAGGTCGCATATCACTGCCAATCGGAACTGCATGAGAAATTAACCCTTAGACAACCAACAGTTTCTGTTCTGAATACCCAGCAGTCAACTTCAATAGAACTTTCTCCAAAAAACTGGCCCCTCTCAACATGACACAACGTAACCAAAAATCTCAGACTGCGTAGAGACAAATGATTGGACGACAGCAACCGCCATTTAAAAAAGTCTGCAACAGCTGAAGTAGGGATAATGTTACCATGAAACGAGTTAGATGACATTTGAACAATACTCTAGACAGAATGGTCGATTATTATAGGTCCTCGTGAATCACGTGTTCCTTTGGCGGTTCCGGCTGCTGGCTGCACATCGCTGGAGTGTTGAAGACAAATCGATATTCGCAACGGTTTGGCTCCGAAACGGAAACCAGTTCATTCGTTATGCCACACTGTAGATGAACCTGTATAACATTCAAGCATTTCAGAATGTTTGGTTCACCTATAAATATGGCTGGCCCGGTGACCTGGAATGGGCTTCCGGTGGCACTGCGGCTGACCTCAATAGGACACACTGCACACTTCTTCTCTGGCCTTAAGACTGTCCTGTTTGACCGAGGTTGGGCTGGGAGCGCTCCTGAGTAGACTGTCTTGAAGGGGCGCTATATAAAACTACTGTAATAATAATAATAATCATGTGTATGTACGTTTATCTGTATGTGTCAAGACACTTAAAGTAGTTATGTGACCTCGGCAGAGAAAAGGAACAATTGTTGCTTACTAGATCAGCCGCAAATCATAATACCAATATTATTGATTTTTGCAACTAATTACTGCATCTGAAGCTAAGATTCGCTGTATAACAAACTAGATTACTTTCACATGATGCATTAAGGCAAAACACATGGTATTAACATTTCGGGTAGAGACAATTTTAATATTTATAGGTGATTTCCCGCCAAAAGATATTTCATATTTTCTTTAAAAAGTGTTCAAATTTGAACCAAACATTCTGAAATGTTTTGCCTGACTTCCTTAATGGAAACTGTTAACAAGTAGATTCCCGACTAGTGGTCCCTTTTCATGGCCGAGGTCACATGTAATGAAATAGTTGTGTATTTAATAATATTATACATATATATTAAAACCATATAATTAATATGCATAATTAATAGGCCATTTACATCAGTATAATTGTATTGTATAGTAATTGGTCATTTCTATAGCGCTTCTCCCAGTGTAGCCCATTCAGTGCAAGAGACCCCAAAAGAAAAGGAAGGATTTGAATGAGGTGAGAGAAACAAAAGAAAAGGCAGGATTTGAAGTGAGAGAAAGATGAAGAAATGTTACCAGTGAAGATGGCGGAACGAACAGGTGGGGAAGACCATTCCATAGAGAGGGCCTATGCAGGCAAAGGATCTGGATTGAGCCATGGCAGTCCTGACACGATGGAACAAAAAGGTCAAGACCGTCAGAGTATTATCAACATAAACCAATAAAAACTTAATGTTTAAGTGTTTGTTTGCATCAACAGACTCAATCTGAAGCTGAAAATCAATGTAAGGACGAACTCGTTTATTAATGAATGCATGTAGACATAAATAAAGCATGTTTACCACAAAAGAGCACTGTCTATGATATCTTGAAAATTATTAAGAACAAAAAGTTCACCAGAAAGCAAATGGCTCTCAGATAACTAGAAAACTTGCACACGCATACCAAGTGAACCAACAAAGTAGTCAGGCATATCAAGTCAACCTCACAATGTCTAAAAAACCACCTAGTAAATATCGCTCAATACATAACTATAAATATATAAACTAATCCAATACTATAGGTCTGCTCTTATAATGCACAAGGCATCTGTTGACGATTGCCTAAAATTCACTCAAAAGATAACAATAGCATGATAACTGATCATAGAGGGGTTATAGAGGTCATACAGGGGTTATAGAGGTCATAGAAGGGTTATAGAAGTCATAGAGGGGTTACCGTGGTTGATCGATCCGGTCCACTCCAGCAGTTCTGTCCTCGCTCGTACTTCATCACAGTGTATTTGAAGCCCGAAGGTCCAGCCCAAGAACCCCAAGACCTGTTGATAATTGGCATATTCATTAGTATTCTGAAGGAAATTCAAGGAATGCTTATTATTATTAGTCCATCTAGGCTTAATTTAGGCTTAATGAATGAACTTTTAACACTAAAAGAACTGTATCACACATAATCACAATATATATCTACAGTGTATATCTACGATCTTCCCTGAAAACTGATAAGAAAGAGAGAAAGCCATAGACAGAGTTAGCAAAGAGACAGAGACAATGAAAGCAAGATAGTGATTAGACACAAAGACTAGAAACACAGGGGAAAAAACAGTGTGAAGATTTTCGAAGTTTTATTTCAACAAACGAAGATTCAATAACGTACATCAGCGCAAATCTAAGAAAGTTCACTATCGACACTATATTAAACACGGTTGTCAATCTCAGTCCGTCGAGACGTAACATCGGCCTTCCCTGAAAACTGATGAGAAAGAGAGAAAACCATAGACAGAGTTAGCGAGAGAGACGGAAACAAAGAAAGCAAGATAGTGATGAGTCAGAGACACAAAGACATAGAAAGACAGGGAAAGAAAAACAGAATGAGACAGATTAGACAAAGAGAGCACCAGAGCTAGAAAGCCACAGCCATGTGTAAGAAATGTTAGCAACTTCAATTTTCTTAGTCTCAGCATATCAGGGTAAATTGCCAGTCTGATCTACCCTTTCTCACTGACAGACAGTGAATCCATTCTAAAGCCTTATTTGCCAGGAATCCAAGTGAGGCATCCGCAGTAGCAGAAAATTGAACCTCAACCCAGGATTGACCGCCCAGCATACCAACCACTATACTGTCACGCTATTTATAAAAAAGAGCAAAAGCTCCTGAGATATGTGAGCACTTGTGAAGCATAAACTCTTACCCAAGACTTGTCTCAGAACCTCCATGTTTGCTTTTCTGCGATGCTTTTTCAAAAGGACACAACGTGTAGACGTATTCACGATCCGCGAAATCAAAACACTTTCCTTTCAAAGGGTAGAATTCCTTGTTTTCGCCAAAGTCAATCTCCAACAGCTTTCTTACGCGTCTGCCAAGAGTCAGACAAAATACATAAAGATAGTTAACTCAAACAAAACAGGAATAAACCTTGGTTGAGAAATAGTATAAGTAAGTTTTATATCAATGGAGTTTAGACAATTCCAAAACTAAAGCACTTAACTGATGCTAAACAGTAGCTATCAATGCTTTCAAATCACAAGAGCAAAAGAATGGTGAAGTTGGAAAAAACAGATGTACGCTTGTTTAATAATTCAGTTTAGTTCATTATACGTTTGAAATTTTAAATGTAATAAAAAAACAAACTTGATTTCGTTGTCAAGAGTGACAGACTCAGCAACCGCAGCATTGTACTCGCTTCTTGCAGCATCCGCGGCTGTAGTAAATACAAACGAAATAATTCATCATCACTCAAGATGCATCTTACAAGACAAAAATAGTTAGTGCATTATGCAAATGGGTCCAGTATGAAGCTCCCAAATGCAACACATCCAGAAAATCTCATTTAATCAGTTCCCAATAGAATTTAGGTAATTATTTATAAAATTTAATATAGTGCAACTCCAGATATATATTTTCACCTCTAAATATCGTTTCCATTCAGATATATGAACATTTTAAATATTTGAAGCCCGTCAGCAAATATAGTAAGTAAGTAAGTAGCCTTTATTTGCAGCCGTTAAAAATTACGCCTGGGGAAAACCTGGGCGAAGCCGCCTAAAAAATTCTAGTATATATATAATCCAAACAGTCATTATTCAACTCTTTGTTGCACTAACCAGTGTATCGCTTAAAAACTGCCTCAATAATCAAGTTTATTCTTACTCATCTCTATCATCAAATGCCTGTTTCATCACAGTATATGCTAGTACAGTGGTTAGTGTGAAGGACAGTCAATCGAGAAGTTGAGGTTCAAGCCATCACCAGGAAAAAAATTGTTTTGATAATTTGGTTCCACTTGTAACCCTAGCCAACTGTTTGACCAACCATACTTTGTCAGAGGCTAAAAAAATAAAATCACTAACACTTCATACCACGTGGTAGCCTCTAGGGGTACACCCCATGTTAGCCTTTCAGGGGCTAGCTAAACGGGCAGTGCTTCCTCTTTTCATAACCCAGCTGTATCAATTGCTAACTGTACCACTACAAATCTATACCACTTAGAAACCAAGTTCCGTTATTAAACACTTGTAACATCACTCAACAGCACCAATACCCACCTATTTTAAAATCAACTCTACTATGAATACAACAGGACAACACTCAGCTGAACTGTAAAACATACAGCTGCACAAAACCACACCAGCTAAACCTGGCTGTTATCTATTACAATTATTATCCTTTAAATCTATTTATCTGGCTTGTATCTATTAAACCTAATAATACCTGCGATCAGCTGTTTCGTGGATTCGTCATAATCATCATCCTCTCCTTCGCCATCACCATCCGTTTCCTTATCCTCCTTGGCACGATACTACAACAAGCAATCACTGAGAAATTCACCATAGCTCTAAACCTAACAAACCAATATCAGACAACGAAAAACCTGTGAACACTGTAAATCTATAACAAAATAATAACAGTAGGCAAAGATGTAAAGATGATAAAAGATGTATAAATTTGTACAAACTGACTTCTTCATCTTAATCCTTGTCTTCATCATCATCGTCATCATTCTCCTCTTCTACATCACCATAGTAGGCCTACTGGGAAGAGGAAAAAGACTAGCTGGACAGCAATAATTATATTCCGCTTCGAAAGATAAGACCAGCAACAGAATTGGAATAGATCGGACTGGGCAGTTTATCTGTCAGCGCTGCTCAACTGGAAAGGCTTTTGAGGTCTACGTTTTACTAGGCATACCAGTCGATGAGGCGCCGGACTACGACCGCTTCAACAAGCGAGCTTTGCTGAAGCGCTTCAATCTGACCGAAGACGGATTCCGCCATGAGCGTGGACAGAAAAAATTTCGGAGGGGTTTTAAGATTTCGGGGACGGGGGTTCCATTGAAAATCGTCGCAAAAGTCCAAGTTTTTTTGTATTTTGCATGTAAACGCATATAAAAAAAATTTTCGGAAACTTATTTGTTGAAGTATCGCAGCAGCTAGGAAGACAGGCGAGAAATAAAAAACCACCCCCTAAATACGCCCATGGATTCCGCACTAGATTCCGGAGCGCAAAGCCAGATGGAGGAGAGACTCCGCTTAAGTTTCAGTTTATTTCTCGCCTGTCTTCCTAGCTGCTGCGATGGATCGAGATGGCCGGGAAGGAGGACACTTTTGAAGACCTGAAGACGTTGGTCATCCGCGAGAAATTGATTAACACATGCTGGATGGATTTCGCGGTGTTCCTTAAGGAGCGAAGGCCTGCTACGCTATTGTAAGTGGCCGAAATCGCCGGGCGCTACAAGGAAGCGCATCATTCAAGACCGTATGACGATAGTGAATGCTCGTCGCAGGAGCGATCGCTGAGAAGAAATGATCGGAAATTCAAGTATACCCAGATGAAAGGGCTAGTCAGGCGCGTTGCTTCCTTTGTAACAGTACGAAGCCCTTGGCCAGAGAATATGCAAGGAAACTACTGGTGGTAAGTCTGAAGTGCGAAGATCGTGGATTTCCGGAACAAGGGTACAGGAATCCCTGGAAGAAAAGGGACAGCAGACGACTCTCTTCAGCGACGAGCCATGGGTTTGATTGCGATAGCCGTCAACAGAAGCAGCTGTCTGCTTAACCAATAACACGTACAGGTGAAACTGGCGCAGGGCAGAGGAATTCCGAGGTGTCAAGCACACGCCAGACATCAGTGTGAACACTGTCTGATGACTGACGACGGTTAATTGGAACCGAAGTGTAACGCCATGCTATCGGACAGTGTCGAGCTCTGCTGTGGCTGCACGTTACCCTACCCCTCTGATCCTCTGGAAACCGGACTCGGACCTCCTTCGGACTACTCTCTCGGATAACCCTTTTGACTAGACGCAGCGCTCGTGAATAAGCTGGTGCCCTGCGCTTGGCTTTCGAGTGGCGCTTTAGAAGTTTGGAGATTACGATCGTTGCCGACGCTTGTCGAGAACTGGAATCTGCAGCGTCGATGCTAACTGCAGAAGGTTGAGTCGGGCAATAGACACGCGACACAGGCTGTTTAACCGTCGTTGTCCGTGGAGACCTCTCAGAAAATATTAGGCTACTTGCGTAAATAGAAGTTGGATTGACGACAGTTACCAAAAAATCATTGAAATAATAAAAAAAACAGAGTAGATGCTTATACGTTCAATGACATAATTAAATAAGCTAGAATGCAGTTTAACCCTATTTTATTTTGTAGGGCCTATTTTCAAAATATTTTTAAAAGTATTTTGCCATCACTGGAAACTAATAATATTAGGCCTATAATTATAATTATAATTATAATTATAATTACAACGGTAAACAAGGAGATAAGGAGGGGAAACGAACGAGACAGGTGGATAACGAATCAGTGAAAGACTAGGCTAATGGGTAGCGAGGCACAGAGAGAGACAGAGACAGAGACAGACAGAGACAGAGACAGACAGACAGACACAGAGAGAGAGACAGAGAAAGATAGAGATAGTTGCTCATGCGCTTCGGCGTGAAACTCCGATTCAGTGTCCGCGCTGTAATCGGGAGCGCCTCTGAGCTGAAATCTCTTGAAGGGGCGCTATAAAAAGTGCTCATACATACATAGGCCTAATAGGCTATACAAAATCTTTTGAGACACCATTATCATCGACAAAACAATGAATATTCATTAAACGCACCGGTTTTTCAAATTCTGGCGTTTTTCGCTAATTGTGCACAGCACTATAATTCCTTTACCTGTGGCGGTTACGAAAAGCAAACTATTAACCCTCAGGCTACCGAGGTTTTTTGTAACACTGGATACCAGAGGGGGGTTACCACCCCCCCCCCGGATTTCGCGTTTGGTTTTACATATCATAACTTGTAATACAGCAATGGATTCAGCATTCATTTATGAACAAAATGGTATATTTAGTTGTACATTATGTGAATGCATCTCGAAATTACATCATTTTTACAACGGAACCGATAATTAGCGATATTTTCTATTAGGCCTTATTGCGTACATTTTGTACTTTTTGGATAAACAAATATAATATTATGTGTGTTTTGCAACTGATCTATGTAGGCCTATCCAAGAACATTTTAAACATAGGCCTGATGATGCTTCATTTATAACAATAACCTACAAACTAGTCCATAGTCTGTATTAGGTACAGCGAAATTGTGATGCTCCATTCAGCCATTTTCACATATAACGCGTATTATTATTTATTTTTTATCACTTCCAGTGTTCAAAAGACAAATAAGTAAACAAGCAAATGAAGCCCTGCATTCCCTCTATAGAATGGTATTTTTGTTTCGCTTCTACGAAGAAAACTTAATAAGCTATGGTCGAAAAACTAAGGGGGTGGTAAAATAAATTATGCATAAAAACGTACATGTAGGGGGGTGGTAACCCCCCTTGGTAGCCCGAGGGTTAAAACGGCAATTATAATTACCTTGCTACTCTCTTCAACGATTTCGCCGTTGCTTCTTGTCGAGGGCAACTGAATGACAAGAGAGTGCAGCTGCCTGATTTGCCAACAGTGGTACATTAGGACACACGTAAAAGTGACAACGCACAGCAGAACAATTCCCCAAAAGTAAGGGCTTCTTATCAGATCAACGCTCCAAAAGTCATTCCACCTTTGACGACAAGTTTGAAACTTTTCTCGTATCCATGTTATTATCGACATCTTGGCAGCGTACATTCAGTGTTACTAATGACGTCTTAGAAAACAAATCCAGATTTCGTTTAAAACCCCCCAGAAATGCCCAGATCATAAAAAAATTAAATTATTATTGTATGTGGTATGTATGACAACTGTCGAACGACATTTCGTATGTATGACACTATGTATGTATGTATAATGACATTGTATGTATGTATGTATGTATGTATTATGTAATCAACAGAGTATGCTATGTATGTATGTAAAACGTGCTATGTTTTCAGGTCCAGCTTAACACCAATTAGGTAAGAACTCGTTGACCTGTCACTCTGCGACGAGGGGTGAGTTCCTTGTTCCACGGAAAACTCGCTTGGCTATTAGGCATTTCGCACAGTGAATGTTCTCATTGTTGGCCCTTCCATTTGGAATGACCATCAATCCAGCTCCATTTTTTTTACTTCAAATAGCCATAGTAGACGAAAGGGTTCTACGAAGTCCCTCAAGTCGTTTTTTCTTTATGTATGTGGTATGGGCCGGTATGTAGCGCTCCTGAGTAGTTTCTTGAAGGGGCGCTATATAAAATGTATGTCTTTAATGAATGAATGAATGAACATTGACCTGTACTCTGTAACATTCACTTAATGTAACAAGCCACTAGCCACATGGAGGCAGTCACCTCCTCTTGCTTTTTTTATATATATATACTGGAACTTCAATAACCAGAATTTTGCCAATGGTCTGAAGTACAAGAGACACATTCAGACCTTGCTGCCTACCTATCATGCCGGTCGAAGACATCTGTAGCTGAACAGAGGCGAAACACTCAGAGGCGTAGCCACTAAGGATACCCCCTATAGACTATAATATTCTATGGGAAACTCTGCAATAAAGATGCGTTGACCGCCTAGAGTTAGGCTATACAATTCAAGCCCGCTCTACCAGATCATCCTCCGTTCTCAGTCTTTATCGACCCACAGTCACAACTCATCTCAAGTTCTCCAACCGAGCAATAATATCCAACACCGCACCACGTCTGGAACGATCTACCTCCTGAATTCTGCACTTTTTGTGTTCCTCCAACATCATCGCCAATCCTCAACCATCATCTGCTCCATGCTCCTCCGTCCATCAACTCCAAGGCTTTCCACTCGAAACTAAAGTCTCTCCATTTCAAGAACTCTTATCCTGACTCACCTGATCCTGTAGATTCCAATCGACTTAACAGACACCCACCTTAGCATCTGCTGTCTCCTCTTCCTCTGGAAACCGGAGACCTCCCTCGGACTCTTGGACAACCCCCTCCTAGACGCACTCGTGAATGAGCCTGCTTGGCCGAGTGGCGTAGAGGTTTGAGATTACGATTGCGATTACAATAGCTTAATTGTTTTGACCATTGCAGCAAAAATGTTTGGGAACCATTGATCTAGGCTACCCTAACGTTTTCATCAGCTAATACACGTAGGCCTAAATTCGTTTTACACGTAGAGGTGTTGATCAGATTTTATCATCCACCGAACCTCGTAGGTTAAACCAGCTTGAGGAGGTGGGAGGGTCCCTGCCATATCTCAGTCCAGAAGTTTTGCCCATGTTGCAGTGGCGTAACTAGGGGTTCGTGTCAAATACCCCCTTGCCCGTGCGCCCCCAGACTCACGTACAAAAAAAGTTACTTTTTTTACTATTTTTCTATTTTTACCTGATTTCTTTAACAAAAAACACATTTTCAGACCTCATTTTGTGCCCCCCCTGTCGTGCCGGGGCGGCCTGCCCCTGCCCCCTCGTTACGCCACTGCCATGTTGGGCGACTTGGGCTCGCCAGCCTGAATCGCCTTTCTCGAGAGCTGCGTCTCGAGTTCCTCCGTTTAGCCTTCCACAGTTTTGCAAGTGCCTGAAGTCTATTATTTAGGCTATTGTTCAGTGATTTTACTGGTTCGGTTCGGGAGCCCCATAGATGAGTTTTTTCTTGAAGCGGCGCTTTGTAAATGTCACATTGCGATTACGATTACGATTACCGGGTATTGTATGATAATCGTTAGTCTTGATTCAGCAGCAAGTCATTAGGTGTGACTCTAACAACAGATTAATATGGCGCCTCTTATAGAGAGACTCACTAGAGGCGCTGCCAAACTAATGTCAGACCGAAAACCAGGATGGAACTAAAATGATTTTCAAGCGCGGTAAAGACAGACCAAGGAGCTCGTGTCGCAAGATGCTAGGCAACAAACCTATTCCATGAAGTTGGACCGACCACAGCAAGGATTCTGTGAGGCGCTGTGGAGGCTGTGAATTCACCGCTCTGATGCACCGTGACCACGTGCATCAGAGCGAAGATATCCATAGAAGGCAAATTCTTGGCGTAAACTTCTCCAAAATAATGGGAGCATGGGGTCTGGACAATCAGAACGCGAAACTGCTAACCAGGAACGTAGCCAGACTTAAATTCAAGAGGAGGCAACTTCACAGACCATTGGCAAAATCGTGGTTATTGGGGTCATTGGTCAATAGAAGTTCCAGTATAAAAAAAGCAAGAGGCAACTGCCTCTCGTGCCTTCATGTAGCTACGCCTATGCTGCTATTAAACCTCAAGTGCGCTTCTGGTGTTACGTAGTAGCATGAAATGGGTGCGTTTTGTTTACATGTAAATTTTGTTTCAAACTAAAGTCTTGAAGACATAAATGTCTGGTTTTCATTATGGAATTTCTTGTAGTATTTAAGTTCTTTGTCTCTGTTTCTGAAGGTTTTTATAATTTCAAGATATTCTCCTCTGTATTTTGGGGGCAATGTCCCTCCTCAATTATTGGAGGCATGTGCCCCAGCTCCCCCAGTCTACGCCTATAAAAATTGCATACTGGTGCATAGCGGGGCTAACTCCGTATCTGTTATGAAATGTCGTTGAGCTGTGCTTCGACATCTTGACTTGTACCCGATGAACTCTCACTACTTCATGATCATTATTACCCATCTACTAATCGTCATGTTTGCAATGTAACGTACAATTTTTCCTTTAAACAAATCAGTGATGGCCAATTTAGGTTACATTACCTCAACATAGCTCGAAGAACTGGACCGAAAACGAAACTGATCTATTGGATTTCCCCAGTGAACTGAGTTTTGATTGTGATTTCAGCGGAATTGACCATCAATTGAGAATCGGTCTTCAATACTATAACATCATCAGATTAGATGAACAGACACAGAACTCGTGCAGGTGTGTGTGTTCAAAAGGTGCCACATATACTTCACGTGACAACCGTGACATTATTACACCAAATAGGAACTGCGTGTATTTAATTACACAGACTGAAAGAACATGAAACATGCAGATCATCCGTTCACAAATCTGAAGCTTATCTTGATGATTTGCGCCTAAAAGGTTTATGAACAAGAACTGGAAGAGTTTTACAAAGTTTAATTAGGAATTTTGTTTCCACAGTTTCCCTGCTTATACTACAATACTAACACAATGAAACAGAAAACCCAGAATGAACATAACGGAAGCCTATCAACTTTTAAGTATCACTGCAGACCTCGTGAGCAAAACCACCTGTTAGCATTGGCATCAAATCATAACCCCATTTACTGCAGATGCTCTTGATTAGTCACTGTCACCATCAAAAAATCCCACCCACCAGGTATCATCACCCTGACAACTTTTATTTGATCATATGCCAAAGAACATTTCAACAAGCCCTATATTCTTGAATGCCACTCTCAACCAATTACCAGTACATCCATTCACAGCATGTCACACAATGCTGTCTTGCCTGACAATGAAATTTTTTTAATACACACAGAATAGGATTGTTTCAATAAAGAAATTCAATTCACATTATATATAACCCATTTGGGAAGAAGGCTAATATTATTTCAACCACTGTATTTATAAATATTATCATTATTGTTATTATTATTATTATTGCAAATATTTTTAATGTGCGCAAGGTCACACAGAAATGCAAATCAGAGCACAGAGAAATTAACCCTTAGACAACCAACAGTTTCAGAACTGAATACCCAGCAGTCAACTTCAATAGAACTTTCTCCAAAAAACTGGCCCCTCTCAACATGACACAACGTAACCAAAAATCTCGGACTGCGTAGAGACAAATGATTGGACGACAGCAACCGCCATTTGTAAAAAAGTCTGCAACAGCTGAAGTCGTGATAATGTTACCATGAAACGAGTTAGGTGACATTTGAAAATTACTCTAGACAGAATGGTCGATTATTATAGGTCCTCGTGAATCACGTGTTCCTTTGGCGGTTCCGGCTGCTGGCTGCAGATCGCTGGAGTGTTGAAGACAAATCGATATTCGCAACGGTTTGGTTCCGAAACCGAAACCAGTTCATTCGTTATGCCACATTGCAGATGAACCTGTTCAACATTCAAGCATTCATATGTATGTATGTTAATCAGTATGTAAGTAAGTAAGTTAAGTATTTCCTTTATTGAGCCAATTGTAACCACATTTTGGTGTACATTTTGAAGATTATAATCACAAGTATATCATCCTAATAATAAATGTTTTCCATGCCAAGACACTTAATGTAGTTACGTAATGAAATAGTTGTGTAAGTAATATATATATAATTTATGCCATGTAATTAATATGTATAATTTATGCCATTTACATCAGTATAATTGTATTGTATTGGGCCATTTTTATAGCACATTTCCCAGCATAGCCCATTCAGAAGCACTCCCAGTGTGAGAGACCTGAAAGAAAAGGCAGGATTTGAGGTGCGAGAAATATGAAGAAATGCTACCAGTGAGACTGGTGGAGTGAATAGGTGGGGAAGACCATTCCATAGAGAGGGGCCTACTCAAAGGATCTAGATTGAGCCATGGCAGTCCTGACATGGGGATCAAATAGGTCAAGACGGTCAGAGTAAAATCAACATAAACCAACAAAAGCTTAATGTCTACGTGTTCACTTGCATGAACAAGCTCAATATGAACCTGAAAATTAATGTAAGGATGAACTTGTTTATTAGTAAATGCACATAGACACTAGTAAAGCATGTTTTCAGTACCTCACAAAAGCACTGCCTATGTTACCTTGAAAGTGATTACGAATAAAAAGTTCAACAGTAAGCAAATGGCTCTCAGATAACTAGAAAACTTGCACAGACAAGCCAAGACAACCATCAAAGATGTCGTGCATATCAAGTCAACCTCACAAGGCCTAAACTCACATGGTAAATATCGCTCAATGTATATTAAACTATAAACTAATCCAATACTACAGGTCTGTTCTTATAATGAAAAAGGCACCTGTAGACGATTGCTTAAAATTCACACTGGTCAAAGATAACAACAGCATGATAAGTAATCATAGAGTGGTTACCGTGGCTGATCGATCTGGTCCACTCCAGCAGTTCTGTCCTCGCTCGTACTTCATCACAGCGTATTTGAAGTCCGACGGTCCAGCCCAAGAACCCCATGACCTGTTGACAATTGGCATATTCATTAGTATTCTGAAGCAATGTTTATAATCAGTCCATAGCATGTTTTATCACATGATCAAAATGTATATCTATAATGTATATCTACCAAGTGTATCCCTGAAAGCTGATGAGAAAGAGAGAAAGCGATACACAGAGTTAGCGAGAGAGACAGAGACAAAGAAAGCAAGACAGTGAAGAGTCGGAGAGACAAAGACATAGAAAGAAAAACAGAAAGAGGCAGACAGACAGACAAGGAGAGCAACAGAGCGAGAAAGAGACAACCATGGGTGTCAAGTGTTAGCCTTCATCTTGGCATACAAGGGTAGGTCATCAGTCTGATCTTTCCTTTCTCGTTGACAGTCAGTATATCCCTTATTTGCTATGAATCCAAGTGGTGCGGAAATCTCAAAGCATCATTCCGCCCTAGTAGAAAATTGAAAACCCACTCAAGATTGACGTGTCCAGCATACCAAATACTACACTACCACGCTATTTATAAAGAAGCAAAAACTCTTTGGATTTGTCAGCACATCTGAATCATAAACTCTTACCCAAGACTTGTCTCAGAACCTCCATGTTTGCTTTTCTGTGATGCTTTTTCAAAAGGACACAGCGTGTAGACGTATTCACGATCCGTGAAATCAAAGCACTCTCCTTTCAGGGGATAGAATTCCTTCTTTGGGCCAAGGTCAAACTCCAACAGCTTCTTGATATCTCTGCCAAGTGTCAGACAAAATACATAATGACAGTTAGTAAAAACAAAAACAGGAATAAACTTTGGCTGAGAAATATTATAAAATAAGTGTCATATCAATGGAGTTTAACCAATTCCAAAAACTACAGCACTTAACTGGTGTTAAAACTGTAGAACTCTATCTATGCTTTCAAAGTAAAACAGCAAAAGAATTTTGAAGTTGGCAAAAACACATGTACACTTGTTTAATAATTCAGTTTAGTCCATCATATGTTTGCAATTTTAAATATAATAAAAACAAACCCAATTTCGTTTTCAGCGTCACGATACTTTGAATCCGCAGCATTGTACTCGCTTCTTGCAGCATCCGCGGCTGTTGTTAACACAAACGAAAAAATGCATCATCACTCAAGATGCATCTTGCAAGACAAAAATAGTTAGTGCATTATGCAGTTGGGTCTGGCATGAAGTTCCCAACTGCACAACATCCAGAAAAAATCAGTTGATCAGTTACCGATACGATTTAGGAAATTATTTATAAAATTTATATAGTGTAACTCCAGATATATATAATCTAAACAGTCATTATTCAATTCTCGTAGCACTAACCACTATATCTGGAACGCTCTTCCGCCGTCTGTGCATGCTGCACGAGGCTATATGGTTTTCTCTAAACTCTTAAAGACTCACTTTTTCAGCTGTTTGATGGCCACGTGTTGAGCACTTCTGAGAGACTCTTAAGTGGCGCTTTATAAATGTATTGTTACATTACATTACACTACATTACATTATCACTTCTCAACTGCCTCATTAATCAAATTCTTACTCATCTCTATCATTAATCAACTGTTTCATCACACTGCATTCAGTGATAACTGTGCTGAACTGTCAATCAAGAGTTTAAGATTAAAATCACCACCAGGGCAAAAAGTTGAGTTGATAGTTTGGTCCCACTTGTTCCCCTAGCCAACTGCACTCTGTATACATAATGATACACTGTCAGAGGCTAATAAAAATAGTCACCGACACTTCACACCCCATGGTAGCCTCTCAGAGGCACACCCCATGGTAGCCTTTCGGGGGTTATCTCAATGGGCAGTGCTTCTTCTTTCTATTACTCACCTATATCCATTCCCAACTGTACCACTACAAATCTATACCACTCACAAACCAAGTTATTAAACACCTATAACATCACTCAACAGCACCAATACCCAACTATTTTAAAATCAACTCTACTATGAACACAACAGGACAACACTCAGCTGAACTGTAAAACATACAGCTGCACAAAACCTGGCTGTTATCTATTAAAACTATTGTCCTTTAAACCTATTAATCTGGCTGGTATACTATTAAACCTAATAATACCTGCGATCAGCTGCTTCGTGGGTTCATCATAATCAGGCATAGGGAGTTCTTCCTCTCCTTTGTCACCACCTTCCTTTTTCGTATCCTCTTTGGCACGATACTACAACAAGCAATGAGTGAGAAATTCACCATAGCTCTAAACCTAATAAACCAAAACCAGAAAACGAAAAATTCTGTGAACAGCGTAAATGTATAACAAAATAATAACAGTGGGCAATGATGTAAAGATGTACAAAGAATAAAGACGTGTAAAGATATGTAAAGAATAAAGATGTGTAAAGATGTACAAAGAATAAAGATGTGTAAAGATGTATAAAGAATAAAGATGTGTAAAGAATAAAGATGTGTAAAGATGTATAAAGACTAAAGATGTGTAAAGATGTATAAAGAATAAAGATGTGTAAAGATGTGTAAAGAATAAAGATGTGTAAAGATGTATAAAGAATAAAGATGTGTAAAGAATAAAGATGTGTAAAGATGTATAAATTTGTGTAAAGATGTGTAAAGAATAAAGATATGTAAAGATCTGTAAAGAATAAAGATGTGTAAAGATGTGTAAAGAATAAAGATGTGTAAAGAATAAAGAAGTGTAAAGATGTGTAAAGAATAAAGATGTATAAAGAATAAAGATGTGTAAAGAATAAAGATGTGTAAAGATGTATAAAGAATAAAGATGTGTAACGATGTATAAAGAATAAAGATGTGTAAAGAATAAAGATGTGTAAAGAATAAAGATGTGTAAAGATGT
>JACEVL010001355.1:0-60000 GCA_020284085.1 Aporrectodea caliginosa
AAATTTTGAAAAATTTTTTTCCCTTAAACCCTAATTTTGGGGGAAAACCCCTTTGGGAATCCCCATAAATTTATTGGGAAGGAAAAAAAACCTATGGAGGCGTACAAACAAGCATTGCTATTTTCTAATGATGCGATTAGTTGCAAAGTTAATCGCGGAATATTTTTAATAAGTCGCAAGATTAGCGCCGCGATTAATTTTCAATTTTTTAATCAAGTACACACTGTTACACAGTAATATACACGTAATATGAATGATAAAAAGTCAATCATAGAAAATTTTAAAAATTGACGCAGTAATTAAATACTAAAAATAAACGAAAGAGAAAATATTACGGAGCTAAGGGCATACAAAACAAGCCCAATGACTCTTGTTATGTTAATTGCATGCAGGTGATGACCCATAAGAGGAAGCCATATTTACGATGATTACTCACTCCCAGACAGCGCTTGCTCACTGGGGCCACATATGGCGCGCACTGCACCTTCAGAGGCAAACTTAGATTAATCAATAATAATAATAACAATAATAACTTAATAATAATAATAATAATAATAATAAATAAATAATAATAATAATAAAAGGCAAATCCCTGAGGGATCATTGATACCTCGAACATAAAAAATAAAAAATAAAAAGCAAAGAAATAATAATAAGCAATAATAATAATAATAATAATAATAATAATATAAAAATATTTTAAAAATAATAATAATAAATAAAATAATAAAAATAATAAAAATAATAAAAACAATAAAAATAATAATAATAATAATAATAATAATAATAATAATAATAATAATAATAATAATAATAATAATAATAAATAAATAATAATAGCGGTTCCACGCTATCGCGTGCCTAGGTTCGATGAGGCCCTAGAACCTTTATTTTAAGAACCATGATTTTAAGAACTTTGATTTTATAATAATGATGATGATAATAATAATAATAATAATAATAATAATAATAATAATAATATTAATAATAATAATAATAATAATAATAATAATAATAATAATAATAATAATAATAATAATAATAATAATAATAAATAATAATAGATGCTCTTTATTATTTCAAATCGAGCCTGAAAGCAGTATGTCTAACAAATCACTATGAACTAGTTTATCACAAGTTTACCAGCGCCATCTAGCAGAATGATTGACTAGAGTGGACTTTTGGGAGGGGAGCGTGAATCGATCCAGCTTCTTACTGCTCTTTACGCCAGTGATATTGCCATTGCTCCACGGACCCCAGATCCCAGTTTGGGCCAGATGAACGTTGTCGTCATGCAGGTCTGACATTTCGCATAGTCTGACAACGTGCAGTTGTCTCAAAACGCACGTGTTTAGATCAGACAGATTGCAATGTGTGAGGCGCTTTTGTGATGTACTCAAAGGGCGTTATATTAAGTACCTTGATACATGTATAGTATACATACTTACATACATACATACATACATACATACATACATATATACATACATACATACGTATATACATACATACATACGTACATTACACACATACATACATACATAGATACATACAATGCGATATAGATATCGCACTCACAAGACCTACATGGAAGTTAAAAACAGGTTGCTGAGCCAAAAGCAAAGTCAAAGTCATCTTTTCTATTGCTAAGCCTTTGCTTCTTGTAACGACCACCACGCGCATTATGACGATAGCAGGCATACAGATTACAGAAGCAAAGCAGATTACAGAAGCAAAGCAGATGACAGAAGCAAAGCAGATGACAGAAGCAAAGCATATTACAGAAGCAAAGCAGATTACAGAAGCAAAGCAGATTACAAAAGCAAAGCAGATGACAGAAGCAAAGCAGATGACAGAAGCAAAACAGATGAAAGAAGCAAAGCAGATTACAGAAGCAAAGCAGATGACAGAAGCAAAGCAGATGACAGAAGCAAAGCATATTACAGAAGCAAAGCAGATTACAGAAGCAAAGCAGATTACAAAAGCAAAGTAGATGACAGAAGCAAAGCAGATGACAGAAGCAAAGCAGGTGAAAGAAGCAAAGCAGATTACAGAAGCAAAGCAGATGACAGAAGCAAAGCAGCATATTACAGAAGCAAAGCAGATTACAGAAGCAAAGCAGATTACAAAAGCAAAGCAGATGACAGAAGCAAAGCAGATGACAGAAGCAAAACAGATGAAAGAAGCAAAGCATTTTACAGAAGCAAAGCAGATTACAGAATCAAAGCAGATTACATAAGCAAAGCAGATTACAGAAGGAAAGCAGATTACAGAAGCAAAGCAGATTACAGTAGCAAAGCAGATTACAGAAGCAAAGCAGATTACAGTAGCAAAGCAGATTACAGTAGCAAAGTAAATTACGGAACAAAGCACTGCCATACTTGCGATACTCAGACCCAGACTTCAGTTATTACGAATATGCTCTTTGGGCCATAGAAGAAAACCAGTCCTTTAAGCTAGCCTTCGGGCAGCCATGGACATGAAGTGGTAGCGACTTTCATTCTGCTTACCCTCGGCATATGAAGGCGGGAGACCAGTTCTCTCCCTCACTGTCTGATCGTTCCACCGACAGTGTACGGTCAGTGTACTCATTAAATTCGATTTGACTAGGGGGCGAAATTCGAGCAGAAATCTTGAAACAAATTCTTCCCCGGCGGGGTTTGAACCTCTGACAGCGCAGCACTCTAAATATTAGACTATCGCGCAGCCCTTTGAGTCCCAGGCAGTTTCAAAATCTACCACTTTGTGATAAAAGCATCGTAAAATTGCAAGTCGCTCAATATAGTTACAAAGACACGAACTCAAATTCGTTAGATCACAAAGCAAGTGCGCTACTGAGGTTAAAAACAAGGGCAAACAGGCCACTGGGTCAACATCGATTAATAGGCCTACAAACATCAATTATTCTGACGTCTAAAAAGGAGTCCAGAGAAGATCACGTGCTCCCCTAGAAGTGCTGTTCTTTAGAGATGATTAACAGCAGTGCACATAGGGTTCCTGCGTTTTGACCCAGTTCTTTTGCTTTTCCTCAACCGGCACCATGTAATACATTTAGTTCGATTGTGAAGCGAAGTTTGCACAAAGTTTGGTGGCAATTTATGGCACCCATGTCTAGCTTTTTCGAAGGCTCGACAACAATGATGAATTTTGAGAACAATAGGAACTCTGTTAAAACTGTGTATGTTCATTAATCGTGCACTCTTTATTTTCACAGCTGTTTGTTCTTTGGGTTATACGTGACATATTAGCTAAAATTGCGATTAATTATAGTGTTTAGTTGTATGGCAATAACGGTCAGATGTAAAAAAAAAGCTGTCCATACACTTCTGATAAAGCTTGACCTCAACGGATTGGTTTTCTTCCGTCTTTATGCCCACTGTCAACTAGTCCTGAATGCCAACATTTGTACCATAACTATATAGAAAAGATATGTCATCGTTTCTGACCAAGTAACGTCAGTAAAATAACGCTATATAAGTTGGGACGACACTGCAGTAGATGATCACAACCTCTCGTTATTGCAGTTACATACAAAGATGTTTTGCGTCTGGCTACTCTCCATTTTGGCTCTGATGATAGCGACTGCGGATGCGGGCAGCAAGGGAAGCAACAGCAAGGGAAGCAACAGCAAGGGCAGCAGCAGCAGCAATGACGTCAATGGCAAGTGTCGCCATCTATCGGAGACGATAGCCAAAGATGCTAGCTGGACCTTCGACGCCGACAAAAAGATCCTTTACTGGAAAGTCAAGAGCAAAGGAGACGGAAAGATGATTCCGTCCTGTCGGGCAAGTAGCCTCAGTTGCTTTTAAAGTAATGTCTCGTTACAACTTACAAGAGACACTAGGACTTCAGAGTTCAGCGCACAGTGTACGGTCAGTTAACCTCTGCTATTGTGAAAATGTTTGTAAAAAGTTGTTAAAAAGTTGGAAAAAGTTTAACTGACTATTTTTAGTTTAGTTAACTTATTTACAAAATCAGTTGCCAACTTTAGTTAAACTGTTTTATTTAGTTGAAAACTAGTCGAAGTTTAACTTTAAAAAATTAATTTAGTGCCCACTGCCCATCACTGGTGGCTCACCCCCCACGGACAAAATCTTGCAGCGTACAATATTCTTAATATATTATGTTCAATGCTTATTTCATATTTATTCACCTGTCAACAGTGCCCCAGCAAAGGAGGCTTAGGTGACGTCACTCGCATTGAAACAACCGAATCCCCAGCAACCGCTTCAAGCATCGTCTGCACCGGTTGCCTTGGCAACGAAGTTGTAGCTACTGACGTCGAATTCTGTTCAAATCCGGACAATCCAAGTTCTTCGAAGAAAGGCCTCAGTTGCAAGCAACCTTTTGGACCTTGCACAGCAGTGACTGTCTTCAGGTATAGTTAAATACACCCTAACTCATAACAAAATTTCCATGCAATTTTATATTAAATAGTCTTTACTTTTCTGATCCACTTTACAATCCCGCGTAGTCAAAATCTAGTGAATTAGACCTTGCATGAGCAACGTCTTTGAACAGAGGGCCGCCCTAAAATTTTAAGGGCAGCTCTTAAGAGGCCGTAGGCTATGCTAATTGTGGGATATTTTTGCAGATTCACTTGCCCCAGAAATGAGAAGGTTAATTTTACTCAAATTAAATATTGCAGAATAACCGTTAAAGTAAACAAAGAGAAAAAGTAAGAGGTAGAGGCAGCTGAAGAGGAAGGGGCAGAGGCAGAGGAAGAGGAAGAGGAAGAGGAAGAGGAAGAGGAAGAGGAAGAGGAAGAGGAAGCGGAGGAGGGAAGCGGAAGAGGAAGGGGCAGAGGCAGAGGAAGAGGAAGAGGAAGAGGAAGAGGAGAGAGGAAGAGGAAGAGGAAGAGGAAGAGGAAGAGGAAGAGGAAGAGGAAGAGGAAGAGGAAGAGGAAGAGGAAGAGGAAGAGGAAGAGGAAAGAGGAAGAGGAAGAGGAAGAGGACGAGGAAGAGGAAGAGGGAGAGAGGAAGAGGAAGAGGAAGAGGAAGCGGAAGAGGAAGCGGAAGAGGAAGAGGAAGAGGCAGAGGTAGAGGAAGAGGCAGATAAAGAGGCAGAGGAAGAGGAGAGGCAGAGAAAGAGGCAGAGGCAGAGGAAGAGGCAGAGGAAGAGGAAGAGAGGAAGAGGCAGAGAGAAAGAGGCAGAGGAAGAGGCAGAGGAAGAGGAGGAGGAGGAAGAGGAGGAAGAAGAAGAAGAAGAAGGAGAGGAGGAGGAGGTGGAGGAAGAGGAGAAGGAGGAAGAAGAACCAGAGTCTCAATCTAAATCTTACGGTTCAGTGATGAATATGAAATGTTGGTGACTTCGTTTTCCTTAGCCTCGTATCATAAAAAGCCAGAAGGCCAATCTTGTTTTGCGGTTTGATCTTCTTATTTGCTGATAGTAGGATCATGACTGAGTTCGATAGCTGGCGCAAACGAAATAAAAATCTTAGCATTTCATTGCAACTTCTCGGCGGGTTGACATTGACAATCCATCGCTTATAGCCTCACACCTTGAAGTGCCTATCGACAACTGTTTCGATAACAAACGAAAAATAAAATAATGAAATTGGCAAAAACAATTAATTATAATTACAATTATAATTTGACTTGACGCAGTCCTAGTAGATATATAAGCTGGTCCTCTGTTCATAGCTTCATAAATTTTGAGTTTACAACTGCAATTACGATTCCAGTTTTATCTAGCCTTATTGGCTATAGCACACGCTTGTTTCGATAACAAACGAAAGATAAAATAATGAAATTGGCAAAAACAATTAATTATGATTACAATTATAACTTGATGAACTGGGCCAACGTAAGTGGATTTTTCCGAGCGACTTGTCTTTTCCAGGTGTACCTGTCGTGGTCCGTCATCTTCAACGAGATCTCACACGGAACCAGCCACTTCTTCTACAGAAACAGAGACAACAACGATTTTCTGGCGATGACTGAAGCGTTCTTGATTTGACAAATAAAGATACTTGAATCATTGATTACTAAAGAGTGTGATTTTCTATGTGGGGATTACCTCTACGCTGAGATATTGACATGCACGCATACGCACAAAACAATGCGTATATATGACACTAAGGTCTACATACATGCATGCATATGTGCACTTACTACATACATGCACGGGTACTCGAAGTAGTCGCTCCCTACGCTCAGCGGAGAAGGGGGATGCTCTCAGTCCCGTTTGACCGTACCTCTATCACGCAAAGTCGTGCTTTTTCTGTGGTAGGCCGGCGGTATGAAATGTCCTCCCTCTTGAGCTGCCTCTGTTCCCTAGGTCACGCTCTGACACATTCTACAAGCGCTTGAAAACTGTTCTTTTGACCGTGCTTGAGTCCTCCCGACATCTCTGAGTAGTTTCTTTGAAGAGGTGCAATATAAATACTTGAATTAATGAATTAAATACATACAATGCACACATATGAGCGCATCCATACATATACAGAATAATGTCGAAGCTAAGTACTCTGCGGTATAAAGCGAAGGCTTATTGAATCCAGCAATTAGTTGTAATTACATTATAACAATTGCATCAAGTTGCAACACGCAACTGAATCACTGGATAATCGCTTGCTCAATCACCAGAGGGAGCCACGTAAGCTGCCAATCAACGCCCAGTTCAAATGCTGACTTCAATGTATTCTTTAAAACACTGTGACTTCACGAATGCTTACCTAACACTAACTTTCAAACTCGTTTTGAGCATGGGCGTATATAGGGGGTGGTTTTACGGGTTCAAACCCCAAATAAGTTTCGGAAATTTTGTTATATGCTTTTATATGCAAAATTTAAAAAAACTGAACTTTTGCGACGATTTTCAATGGAACCCCCAGAAATCTTAACACCCTCCGAAATTTTTTTTTCTGGCTACGCCCATGGCTATGAGTGTCGTTATGTATGTATATATGTATGTGTGAAAGTACATATGTATGTACGTATGTATATATATGTATGAATGTATGCATGCATGTGTGTGTGTATGTATGCATATATGTATGAATAGGAAGCCAATGCACAATTGTCGTGAATTATAAATTATAGTCATAAACCAGAGGTGTGTGGTTTTACCCTTGACGGATAGAGTTACCGGTCTCTCTCTCCTCAGGCCATCCACTCAAAATTAGTCCCGCTTTAAACTCTGGTCCATTGTCTTAACCTAAACGCAACAGTTCCTCTTCCTCCTTTCCCTGGCTGTTGTGAGGTACATAAAATATGCTATATTAAATGTCTTCGAACATACATACAAACAAAATTACAGTCGGGCTTCGATCATGGAAGGTTCCAAAAATACCGCCAAAGACTGCAAAAAACCCAAGTCGGGCATAATAAAATTAATATCTGGAATGAATATTTCGAGTGATTACTGCCTTCCAAGACCCAAAAAATTGCATAAGTTTTCTTTGAACATGATTACACAAATTTTTCACAAGTTACTTGTCTTTCAGTTGAATGCTTAAAGAAGATTGAAGATTTTAGAAGAAAATACACGAATTACGGACACTGTTGCGGTAAGGACTGACCAAGGCCGTATTTAGGGAGGTGTTATGGGTGTTTAAACACCCCTCCGAAATTAAATAATGTATAATATAAATATTGCATTTACTAACATATACCGCGTAAGAACTAAGAGCACTCATGTGAACCTATAGATGATGCAGCTCTACAGTGCTTTGAGAGCTCACAACGCTCCCCAAACCCCTTATAGACGGTTGACTTGGTTGCTTGTCGGCTTGTTCAAGAACGAGTAAACACACCCCGAAATAAAATCCTGGCTACGGCCTTGGGACTGACTGGCCATGTTCGAGATTCGCTTCACCACATGTCACGCAGATGCTACAATTTGGCGCTTTATGTTCCAGCCAGTAGAAAAAGAGAGCTAGGAATGTATTTATCTCGGCTGTCGTAATCGGATTCCAACTTCTTAGCATTATCTGGATGAGCAGAATTTCATATGGAGACGACTCTCTAATGCTCAAAACGTCTTCATTGGCCGTAATATCCATCATGACAAGTGGTTCCATTTTTGCTGTTCCTTTCTCATCTCTAACAATTCCGCGAGGAACACGGATAAAATATCTTGTGGGCCAAGTCTATGCACATAAACACTGCGTGATATCCGTCATTTTTAGTGTCTTCAGATGGTAAATCTGGAGAACTGGGCATATACCAACGCGGAATTGTCCATTTTTTATTGCTATTGTCGGTATCGTTATCGGTATCGGTATTATCAGTATCGGAATCGGTATTACCGGTATTACCGGTATTATCGGTATTACCGGTATTACGGGTATTATCGCTATTACCGGTATTACAGGCATTATCGGTATTACCGGTACTATCGGTACTATCGGTATCGGTATTACCGGCATTATCGGTATTACCGGTATTACCGGTATTATCGGTATCACAGGTATTACCGGTATTACCGGTATTATCGGTATCAATGGTATTATCGGTATTACCGGTATTACCGATATTATCGATACTATCGGTATCGGTATCGGTATCGGTAGTGGTAGTGGTAGTGGTAATGGTATTGGTAGTTGCATCGGTTTTGGTATTGGTATTGGTATTGGAATCGGTATCGGTATCGGTAGCTGTAGTGGTATTGGTATTGGTTGTGGTCATAGGCGTAGACTCTGCCGGGGCAGCCGGGGCACGTGCCCCCCCAATAATTGAGATGGTGGGGCATTGCCCCACCAATAAATCCAGAGGAGAATTTCTTAAAATATTAAAAACTTCGTCAGAAACAGACAAAGAACTTAAATACTATCAGAAATTCCATAATGAAAACCAAGATTTATTTATATCTTCAATGTTTCAAGTCTTCAAGGCTTCAACATGAAACAAATTTACATGTAAGCAAAAAGCAACTTTTGAGACTGAAACTGTTATCGTTCTCGTCTCTACGCTGGATAACATCTTCTCGTCTATTGACAATGGAAATTCCTGCCTCTCACTATACCTTGACCTCAGTGCAGCCTTCGACACCATCAACCACCAGCTACTGCTTTCAAGACTCACCAAAAGGTTCTGTGTCCCCTGGGACTGCCTTAAACTGGTTAGCTTCTTACAGCAGGTTGGCATCGGAACCGCAGCACCGCTCATCTTAGCCCGCTGTTTGAACTGCTGGAATACCACAGAGGTCTGCCCTCGGTCCTTATTATTTAGATTCTCTACTTCATAAATCAGTCGTACAGCCAGAGGCGCGTTTACCAGTAGGCGAATTAGGCGCGCGCCAAGGGCCCCCAAATCTTGAAGGGGCCCCCAAACGAATGAAAATATTTTTCAATAAAAAAAAATAACATTTTAAAATTTAGATTATTTTCAATATATTTGTTTATATTTTTGTACAGCTTGGCATTCACATAATTTCATAAAAGTAGGCCTAATTATTATTTTAATTGTAAAAGTATATTTTGTCTAATTTATAATTGCTTTGTTCATATGGGCAACAATTGGGCTAATAGTTCATTTTTGTGTAAAATAACATCAAACTTATTACCAACAAGCAGAAACCAGCGTCTGCTGCAGTTTAGGCCTACGTGTGGAAACCTTTAGTCTGATGATTCCGTCATTTTATAGTGTTTAAAACTTTTATTAGTATTGATAACCAGTAAGTAATAGTAATCGAAATTTTATTAATATTAAATATTTATTAAAATCTGACGCAATGAAACGTTGCTAATTTTCTGGAGCTGCAAAACGAAATAAGAGAGCTCTAATGACAATATTTTGGAATTAGTTGCAATCAATCAATCAATCAATCAATCAATCAATTTTCGTTTATCAAAATAAGTTGACAACAACACAACCTACAAATAATAAATGCTGCAAAGAATAAATACCACCAGCAAATTTCTGCACGATCAAAGGCCATGTTTGTCGAATTTGAAATATTTAATTCTTTAATTATTTAACAATTTTGCTCAAAACGTCAGAGCAAATTTCCCCAAAATAGAGACAGAGGCAAAACTGAAACTTGGTATTGAAAGTCATTATGACATTGCATATGAAGACGAACAACCGCAGAAAGCGTCAAAGAAAATGTACTCTGTTTTTTGACAAAACTGCCAAGAATGACTTCATATTGAGAGGCCGAGAAAAATTCATTGTTGGCACCTTAAAACAAAAACGGCTTCAAATTCAACTTAGTAGGTTTTCAAAAAGCGGCTCACAACTCACCATTTCCCCTTCGATTTCAAGCACTTGGATATTATAACTGCATCTACTCCTAGCGGTTGACGATCAGCGTCGTAGATTCACATTTCGGGAAATTTAATAATAATAATAATAATAATAATAATAATAATAATAATAATAATAATAATAATAATAATAATAATAATAATAATAATAATAATAATAATAATAATAATAATAATAATAATAATAATAATACATTGATGTAATACCGGAAGCGCTTATGATGTTTTCGCGTTCTGATTGTCCAGACCCATGCCCCACCAATATTTTGGACAAGTTTACGCCAGTGGTTGTGGTAGTGGTATTTCATATGCTGACCTATTAATGCATGCAGTTATTGGTCGATGAAGGACCGACAATTACATGAAATCATACAGTAAGGACATCTAGCACTCAATAGTTACACCTATGCCAATACGGCTGGAATTTACCTGGACTCCAGGAATGTGGATGAGGGTTAAAGGGCAATAGAGTCATATAATTGGCTAAATATGCATTTAAATCAATTTTAATAAATTTTCAGGAATTTAGGTGATCGAAAAAGAAAAAGAAAAATAATTAATAAATTTGGCACCGGTCCTCCTGCAGTGGGAAAATTCCTGCCGGTCCGTGACACTGAAAAGCTTGGGAAGGACTTGGCTAGATGACGTAGACATACTCTGTTTAAAAAAGCGGAAGTGGAATATGAAGCTCTCAGTTACGACCACCGATGTAACTGAGACATTAAGTTCAGGCCAATATGTGTCTGCATAAATTAAATATGTAAACAGTAAACCTAATATATGTTTTAATTGCACTGTGTGTACAACTAATATATCTTTGTGCTGTTAAATGGCTGTTTTAACCTTTTAAGAAAACTAAATGTAATATATGGGATATTGATTGATTGATTGCTTGATTGGAAGGCAGGTAATGATGATCGAGGTGGGAAAAGTGGTGAGTCATGAGTAGAGGAGGGAGTACCTGGAGGTGAATTGATTGTGGCTTTAGAAAGGAGTGCCTGAAGAGAGACGGATGGTAGGCATTTTGTCTGTGAAGAAAGAACAGAACGAGTCAGCTATTTAAGAAGATGGAAGAGAGTTTGGAATCGGGCTGGAGGCGTTCCGATGGAGGAGTTGGTTTATAGTTTCCAGAGAAGGCAAGTATTAGAGGGTGGGGAGTGAACTAATGAGGAGTCAGACCTCTTTTTAGCCGTAGCCATACATACATACCTACATGCATACGCCCAATTGAAGACTTTTCTGTATGATCAGGCCTGGCTTGGGAGCGCCTCTGAGTAGAGCCCTTGAAGAGGCGCTATATAAATTTTAAGATTGATTGATTGATTGATGCATACATACATACATGTACATGCATACATACATACATACATACATACATACATACATACATACATACATACATACATACATACATACATACATACATACATACATACATACATACATACATACATACATACATACATACATACATACATACATACATACATACATACATACATACATACATACATACATACATACATACATACGACAGCCCAAGTAACCGACACGAGTTCAGGCCAGTGTGTCTATAAATTAAAATTTTAAACCTTATGTATTTTTTAATTGTACTACATGTAGTTGTGCAACGCATATTTCTTACTGTTGCCGAATGGCTGTTTCAGTCATTTAAGAAGTTAGATGTGCTACTGCACTAAAAGAAGCAAAGTGAAGCCCTCGGAAGACCCAAACATCCCCAAACATCCCCAGAGTCCTTGGAAATGTTGCCTGCTTCACCAGGCCCACCAGCACATGACGAAGCGTATCCAGTTCCTCTTTAAGGCCGTGTTCATACCTGCCTCACCGGCTTATTTTTCCTATATATAATTTCGTTTATTGAAAATAGAAAGTTGACAGACCGCAACTTCTCACATAGAAGAAAAAAGAGGGAAAATAGCTATAATTATTAGTGTTATCGTCAGATGTCAGTACGGCAGTGAACTGATGGATTGGATTGAGTTACGAACAGTTCTATCTCTTTGATATTGACTTAAAGAGCACACGGGGGATGAAGCTACGATCGTCTTTATTTGGCAATTCAAAGTCATGAGGTCTTTGGCGCAGTGCATAGCTACGTCGGACTGTCGGTGGAAAAAGGCTACGCAGAGCCTTAAGCATCTAAGCATCTGTTAGTAGATTGATTCCAACTATCTTATCTGGCATTTCAGTAGAGCATGAGTATTCATATAATCAATCTATTACACGCTAAAAGAAATTGCATTTTAACATCTGGATGTGGTAACTAACAGTAACTAGAGTTACTTTGAACAAGTTATTGGTAATTTTGCAGTCCAGTAACTAGGTAAGACTACTGCCCTTCTGTAACTGGTTACTTTTAAAAAGTAACTAGCCAACACTGCCAGAGACCCTCTTAAAGCTGTGTTCATACCTGCCTGGCCGACTTATTTTTCCAAAACATCTGTAAATACATTGATTCCCTTTTCCCATGACTTAGCTTTTGGGGCGCAGAAAAATCCTGAGATTAAGATTATGATTAAGTCACTGAACTGTGACGATTTACATACGAAGAGGGCTGTGTATGTCAATCTACATGTTAGTCCTCCCTATCCTCAAACTCTCGCTCAGTTCAAACGCAAAGTGAACAATAGAGTGATTGCAAACTTATTATTTAGAATGTCAAAAACAAAAATCGACTACTGATTTCGTTCATGAAAAGAATTATTTAAATTTTGATAGAGAAAGGAAGTCCGGAGAGAAAATTCTTCCACTGATTAGCGCCAGAACTCTGTAGTAGTAGGATCTTCTGGTGGCGCCGTGGCCATGGTCGTGGCCATGGTAGTGGTTGATGTCTTTGGTGCCGTGGCCCCAACGATCGGTGGCTCGGTCGCTGGCTGCAGACAAATACACCTTAAAAACAGACAATGTAACATGTATATTGTATAATCTATTACAAATGATGTTAATAAGAAGCTATATAGAACTGTAATATGCAAAAAAATAATCTTAGTCGGCGGCAACGGCCAATGTTGTCATAAGCTGCCGTTAAACTGTGGATCCTCCTTAATAAGAAGCACTTTGAAGGTCGCTAAATGCTGGCAAACATATGTTCAGACCTATGCATACAAATATGCATAGAAACACACATTTGTACATATATATAGGGGCCTACTGATTATGCATGTGCACATACATATACACACATACATAGCCACAAATGCAATCCGCAAATTAATATTTTGGGATTAAGGGGTATTTGGCTTACATATGGTTTAATTAACTCATTGGATTCCAAATGCACAGGATTCAGAGTTGAATCAGTGTAGCAACGCAATCCTTTCCAACAGTCTCTGAACTTGCCAATATAGCCGATGCGAAACTCCTTTTCTCCATATTACACAACCCCAAGCATGCACTTCACCAACTCCTACCTCCACTCCGACTCCTCTCCTCTCACCAATTAAGACCTAGAGCACACAACCACAGTGTTTTAGTTGTCAAAATTAACTGGAGGGGGTCGAAAATTTTGCATATTTCGAAAGTACACGATCACAGGTCTGAATTAAATTTTAATGTTGTTAATATGAAACAACTGACGACTCATGAGATATCTTAGTTTCTTCTTTAAATTTATCTATGCGTCATAACAAAGAAATTACATAATCATAGGGGCGTAGCCAGGAAAAAAATTTCAGAGGGGGTTTTAACTTTGAAGTTTTCGGGGTTTTCCATTAGAAATGGTCGTATTTTTCTACATCTTTAGTTTTTAATGTACTTGTCGGTTAATTCACCGCCACACGTTTCCTCTCTGTACCTTGTCGGTTAGTTCACCTCCACATTCCCATATATTTACGCACTGTTTTCTAGTGACGTACGCGCCGTGAGGGTCGGTTAGGGTTAGGGTTAGTGTCGTCCATGCTTTCTGATGACGAAACGGTGCTTAAAAGGAAAGAAACGCGTAGAAATTTATTCTGGTGCATGAACAGGCAAGGTATAGACGTAAGAGTGTCGACATTATATTAACGTGAGGGTCGTTTAGGGTCAGGGTTAGGGTTAGTGTCGTCATTATATTAACGTGAGGGTCGTTTAGGGTCAGGGTTAGGGTTATTGTCGTCATTATATTAACGTGATGGTCGGTTAGGGTCAGGGTTTTCTGCAACCTAATAGTTGCCATTGAAGTAATTATGGAGGTGAACTAATTTTTCAATGTTAAATTTCGTATAGTGGGTTTATGTGTGTGGCGGTGAATTAACCGACAAGTACCGTTTTTAATAACATAATGCATTTATTGGGGGGGTTTGAACCTGTAAAACCACCCCCTAAAAACGCCCATGCATGATCACATAGACAAAACACCTGGTTTTTGGAAAGTAATTCAATAACACAAACCATAATGCATAGATTCTTACACTATACCCGGTAGTTTACAAAATAATTTTGGACTATGTTTTGTAATTTCTTTTTTCTTTGGTAACCCAGTGGCTTTGTCCAAAGCGCCATGTCTGCCAGCTTTAAGACAAGAAATAACATATTTTGCTACATTCCATGCAGTAAGAGGTGGACCACTGACGCCAATCATCAACAGATCATTCACTAAACTCACCAGAAGCATGTTTATTCCACTAGTGTGACATAAATTCATCTGACTGAATCCTCTTTCACACTCAGCAGATGAAACAGGTAGAACTTCCAACAAAGTAATAAGTGGCTGTAATTTCTGCCCAAGCATTAAACCATCGCTCTTTTTAAGCATAGAATATTCAAGCAAAACATCAGCTACATCAGAATTACTCATTCCAAACTCTATTCAATGCAATATGTCTTTCTCCACACACTAAATGGCCTCAACCATGTGCTCGAACTATAGCATAAAAGGAAAGGGAAATAAACGTGTTACAAAAATTGGATTTCACCTTAATTCTGTAGACTGGTTCTCCGCTCTCAGTCACAAACCATAACAGTAAGTAAGTAACTAATTTACTTAAAAGTAAAGGAATTGGGCTATATATTCTTTTGTACTTGATGACAGAGCAACAGCCGGGGGTCAAGACCTAACCCCCAGCATCTTTTCAGTTACTTAGCTGAGGGGTTAGAAAAAGAACTAGGGGGTTGAACCCCCCCCAACCCCTCAACCCCGACAACTAAAACATTGCACAACCATACTCTCCCACCCAAGGACAACTCTCAATTTATTCCCAGATCATTATATAAAAATATTTACTAGTTTATTCTAAAACATTCTAATGAACTTTAATTATTCATTATCACTCATGTTAGCATTTCTGCGTTTTTGTCAGATTGTTTTTCTCAATAAAAGAATATATATATATATATATATTGTAGCGAAAACCCCCTGTCGTCGTCTCTGAGATCACCAGGTGGCAGGGAAGAGGTTTGGGCTTGCACGGAGCAGCAGTCCGCGTGTCGCTATAGAAGCGTAAATTCGGCGTTCGGAGTATTTCGAACGTCTAGCAGCACCAGCCGATCAATCGCTCAAGTCAAAAATCACCAACACGTCCTGGTTTCTACACGATATATTCTTGAAGTGTCACACAGCACGGCAGCACGTCGAACACCCGTTCGCTCCAGTAACAAAATCAGAATGGCCACGAGTGTGGCAGGGGCCCCTCTATATACCCTGAGCGGAGGGGGGAGCTGAGCAAACTGAGCAAAGACCTGAGCAGACTGAGCAAGAGCTGAGCAAAGGGGAAGGCTGAGCAGAACTGAGCAGGAGCTGAGCAAAGACTGAGCAGAGGGGAGGCTGAGCAGACTGAGCAAAGACTGAGCAAGGACTGAGCAAAGACCTGAGCAGAGGGGGAGGCTGAGCAGAACTGAGCAAGGACTGAGCAAAGACCTGAGCAGAGACCTGAGCAGAGGGGAGGCTGAGCAGAACTGAGCAAGGACCTGAGCAGGAGCTGAGCAAGGACTGAGCAGAGGGGGGAGGCTGAGCAGACTGAGCAAAGACTGAGCAAAGACCTGAGCAGAGGGGGAGGCTGAGCAGAACTGAGCAAGAACTGAGCAAAGACCTGAGCAGAGGGGGGCTGAGCAGACTGAGCAAGAACTGAGCAAAGACTGAGCAAAGACTGAGCAGAGGGGGGGGCTGAGCAGACTGAGCAGACTTAGCAGAGCAGTACAGAGCAGAGCAGAGCAGGAGCAAAACAGACACAGAGCAGCCCACCAAAAAAACCGTCACAATATATATATATATATATATATATATATATATATATATATATAAGGGTCCCCGAGATCATAAGATAGTCGTAAAATTACATGGAAACCTGTTTATTTAGTTGTAAGCCTAAATTACCTGTAGACAGTCACTCCACTGCAGGGTCCGAAAGGACTTTTGCAGCTGATGACATTCTGCGGAGAAACATACGAATTCGTACAGAATTTGATGTCAGTAGCTGCAACCTCTGTTCCAGGACAACCGGTACAGATGGTGTATGAAGTGGTTGTTGTTTGAATGCGAGTGACGTCATTCAAGCCTCCGTTGCTAGGACACTGTTGACATGCAAGAAGAATCAAATGACCATTAACTGGATACTATAGAATGCTGGATACTACGCGGGAATTCACGAGCGATAGTTAAACAGTGCAAAAAGGAGCGTTCTCTGCAGTACATGTACATGTCGTGGTCTTTGAATGAGATGACAGCATGCTGTTCAAATAGGACGCTATAGGCTATTGTAATTACGACAATTTATAGAGCATCGTCAGTAGCAAGCTACTTCTAGGATGCTTTACACACATACACAATGGCAATTGTCAGCACATTATGCTAAGAGCTTGATAGCAAGTAGAGTTTTAACTGTTGTTAAAACATGATAGCTGCGGGAGGACTGTTCCAGGCACGTGGGCCAGCGACCCGAAAGACCCGATCGCCCGCTTTAGTTTTTGTTGCAGGAACGAAAACATCAGCGGACTTTGATGAGCGCAGCCGTGACCTGTTGGAATCATCTGATAGTGGCCTGATGTTGTCTGCGAGATAATGTGGTGCGCAGTTGTATTTATAGTGCTGATCAGTGCATTATCCAGGCCCAAAGCAATAATAGTACTATAGTCTCTAATACTATAACTGCATAATCATGCATTGGTGTTACTTGTTGCGTCTTGACAGCAAGTTATGAAATAAACGAAAATACAATACAATACAATACAATATGAACTATCGGCCTATATATAGAATCTATAAAGTCTATAGAGCCCATAGCCTATTTTTAGAGTCTTCTTTTTTGCGTTAACTGGTATACTATTCCCTTGATCACTGCAAGTATTTTTGCAAAGAATATCTTTCTTTTAAGGCCTCAATTAATCATCCAATTTAATCAGTAATTTAGTGTCCATACTTAGCAGGATTCTTTATCCCTGTAGGGCCTCCTTTTTTGTAGCCGAGTTGCAATATGTAAATCCGATTCTGTTAATGGGTTGCAAAACAGACATTTTGATTGTTTCATTGTTGAAAGATAGGCTTTGATATAGGCTGCTATTAAGAGTTTCGATTGTCGATATAAGAAGTTCTTAAATAGGCACTAGTTTATTCTTTGTGTCAACTGTGCTCAGCTCTTGAGCAATTGTAAGAATTTCTGTAGCTTTTTTAAATCTGCGTCACGTCTTTGAATACATTCACATTGATCTACAGATTCTACACATAGTCAATTGAGTAAATGTGCATTTATGCAAATTATCACACAATGAATGAAACGCAGAGCAGTTGCCAATGTTTGCGTCTTCCCAGGTTTCAATTCATCACTGCCTCATGGAATGCTATAATTATTATGCTTATTTCTTAATTCTCTTCTGACAGCGATTAACACCTGTGAACTTGATCTCGGCTAAATTTTTACGGCGGTTATTTTCCCGACTATTGAAGCCATGTTACAATCTGCTTCATATGTCCATGAACTAGTCTTATACACTGGGCGTTTGGTTTTCATGAAGGAATTACCACGAAATGCAATTACGATTATAATTTCAATTACAGTTACAAAACGCATGAAATAAATGGGATATCGTCGGATGGTCGCGAAGCCATAGTCTCAACTTGAGAATATCTGAAGCGCTAAATTGTATAGGCCTACCCATCACTTGTGAGATTTACAAAAACATAGCAAAGAGTTCGTGTGCGCAAGTTACACTCAATCACGAGAAGTCGAATTTTTCAAATGAAGTTGTAAAACAATGTTTAGATTAGTCAGATAACCAAGTGTGCATCGCTTTTGTGAGGTAGGCCACCTGAAGGTCCCATTTCAAACATCTGAAACCGTTACAATACTTGCCCTCGCAACGATTCTTTCAACACCTTGTCGATCTCTGTGTTTCTTATTTCTGTCCACAAAAATTAAATGAACACTGTAGGCTATACTTGCCTGACACACAGGAGGAGACTTGGACTGGACACTCCAGTATAGGATCTTCTTTTCAGGATCGGTGAACCAAGTCGCATTTGTTTCCGATAGATGCCTAGTGCTGCACTTGCTATCACTGCTGGCGCTGCTTCCATCACCTTTTGCATTCTCAGTCAATACCATCAGAGCCAAAATCACGGCGAGTCGAACGCGGAACATCTTCGGGTGACTGCGAGTTCGAAAGTCGCTTCAGACGTCAACGACTCCTATGACTGTGTGCCCTTCGTCTGCTGTGCAGTCCCGAACTTATATAGCGCTACCCTATGACGTCACAAGATCATAAATATATGAGGCTTGTTGTGTAGGAGACCTGCTATCCATAAAAATAATAGTTCTACAGGTCACATTAGAGGAGAAGAAAAAGTCTGTAGATTTAGTGGATTCGTCGATATTGTAACTAGCCATCATTGCTCCCTCGCAACTAAAGCTTGGTAATTTATGCTTAATTGCTTTTTAAATTAATCATGTTTTAACAAAGCATAATAGCCCCCACGATCCTAAAGAATGCTCGATAAATTTTCAAACGCGTCAGTGTTTAAAGTAAGTTAATAATCGCTGCGTTCATTCTCTGTCCGTATTGTTTTGATAATTAATCTAATAATTAATCTGGTCTTGTTGCATATGAAAAAGACCGATTCGTGTAGCATAAATATCCCCAACAGTTCATTCATTCGATCTCTCCACGATCTAATTGTTAACAGACAGTTGGAAGAGAAGAGACAATTGACTCCACATTGGAACCAAAAAGCGCACGTGCATTCGCCTCCAACGGATGACATTATAATCAGAGCACAGACTTTGTTTTCGTGGTCCTCTATTTAAATTGCAGTTGTCTGTGTTCCATCCAATCAAAGTTTGCCCCACTGACCTTGACTTTTAACCTTTAGCGATCTTCAGTTGACCCATCAGTACCTCATATGAAGTCGACGAATTATGTATTATTACATTTTCAGAAAGTTCGTATATGTAAGTAAGAAAGCCATTTATTGACAGAGCATCAAACACCATAAGATCACAGTAATCAGTACAAATTCAAGAAAAACAATTCCAGTAGATGAATGCACGTTCAAAAGGTCAATCAAAAGGGTCATATGGACCCGCTGCGGCTGGATCGACCTTTTTCTGGATAATATTTGGCAGTAGTATCACATCGGTGAACGACATCTTGCATATGAACGATGCATAAATTCAATACATACATGTTATTATTGCTTAATACTAAGCTTCATGTACGTCCAAGTACATTAACACACCCTACAACAAAATAAAACGGAGGCTCCAGGTTTTCCTAAATTGGCATTTTGGAATACACTCAGCCACTGCCATAAAGACAGACAGACATACGGTCTGACACACAGACAAACACTCAAACAGACAGATAGATATACAGGCATCCAACCTGCCTGTCCTGTCTGTCAGCCTTCGTGCCTGTCGGTCTGCCTGCGAACGTGTCTGTCTGTCTGTCTGCCTTTGGGGCTACTGTCCGCCTGTCTGCCTGCCTGCCTGCGTGACCGACGTATACAGGCCGAACGAATGATCTATTGATTGACCGGTGTTTGAACTTTGTAGACTTGTAAATCCTGAAAGCTTAAACAAAGGCCCCGTCTATTAAACGGTTACGAATGTGTTTGAACAAAGAGCAAAAGTGTTTTACGGCCGAGGATGAAAAACTGATTATCGCTACAAAACATCACCGCGGACAATTTTTGCAGCCCTAACCAGATGTCCCAGTAATGTCACAATGTGCTGATATTTAAAATCAGTGCTTTTTTCAGCGGTCCGGAACGGCGTTCCAGGACCTTTTCCAGCTATTAAATAATAGTTTAGTTAATTTAAATTGTTAATTAAAAAAATTATTTAAAGTTATTTAGATACTTTAATTTAATCAAAGTGCTTTCAGTGTTTATTGATATAATTATATGAAATAGAAATATTAGCATAAAATATGCCCCTATAATTATTGTTGTTAATTTGTTGAGTTCCGGAACCTTTTTTTCTAGAAAAAGCACTGTTTAAAATTCATCATAATGGTTGTTTAAAATTCGTGACGTAAACACAGACATTTATTTAGTTCAAAAGGATCTGATCTGTTCTTAGCTTCTAATCTCATCTTCTTCGTATACTCTAGAATGATGTAACATAATTACTGTTGTCGTAATCGTAAGTTCAGAAATTCTAAGGTGGCACTTGAAAGCTAAACGCAGGTCAGCAGCTTACACTCACGAGCTCGTTCATAATCCAATTCTAAACCTCCGCTGCGCGACTGCATTAAACCGCCATTGGTAAACCGATGGACGACGACAGTATACGTCTTTCGGATTCGGATCAGTTAAGCATTTCTACAGAACTTATTTCCGTCAAACTCTAGGTTGAGGGAAATAGAGGGATCTAGACTTTTCTTGAGTTGGTCACGGAGGCCTATAAGTATGAATTTAGTTTTAGACGGGTTCAAGCACAGGAGCTTTGATGTCATCAAGGAGAGGATTTGGGTAACCAAGCAAAGAAGGTGATCTATGGAGTGGGAGAAGCTGTTTAGTGGGAAATAGATGAATAATTGGGTGTGGTCAGCATATAAATGATGGTCAACTGAGCGATGAATGAGCGAGTGGAGTAGTGCAGAGCATGAACAAAAGGGCCCAAGAACAGAGCCTTGTGGAACACTACAGGTGAGAGGACATGATTGGGATGAAGTTTCTGATGTTTCAACGGAGAAAGAGCTGGAAGAGAGATAGGATTGAATCCAGGGGAGAACAGTGTCAATAAAACCGAACGAAGTTGACAGTCTTTGTAATAAGAAGTTGTGATCAATGGTATCGAGGGCTGCAGAAATATCAAGAAAACAGAGTTAAAAGACTTGTTGATGACAGATGGCTGTAATAAGTTTATTGTATATAGGGAAGTGAGTAGAGTTTCGGTTGAAACGCCGCTTGATAAACTAGACTGGCGTGAGTTTCGGAGTAAGTTAGAAGTCAGGTAGTCAGTCAATGATCCGAGACAGGATTTGCGTTCAGTATGTATGCAGCTAAGACGTACAAGACAGCACAACGACTCTTCGTAAGTTGATGTGTGCGGGTGATGACCCTAAGCAGGAAGCCACATTTACGATGATTGCCACTCCCAGACAGACATACTTATTGGGCCACAGATGGAGTGCAGTGCACCGCTGGAGACAATCATAGATCCCAATTAGGGGCCAGATGAACGTAGCTGTCATGCAGGGCTGATATTTCGCACTGCCTGACAACGCACAGTTGTCTTAAAACGCACGTGTTTAGAACAGACAGATAGCTAGTGTGATGTACTTATTGTACTTACAGGCACTATATTAAGTATCTTGATACATACATACATACATACATACATACATACATAACTACATAAATGTACATACATACATACATACATACATACATACATACATACATACATACATACATACATACATACATACATACATACATACATACATACATACATGCATGCATACATACATGCATACATACATACATACATACATACATACATACATACATACATACATACATACATACATACATACATACATACATACATACATACATACATACATACATACATACATACATACATACATACATACATACACATACATACATGCATACATACATACATACATACATACATACATACATACATACATACATACATACATACATACATACATACATACATACATACATACATACATACATACATACATACATACATACATACATACATACATACATACATACACACATACAATGCGACATAGATATCGCCCTCGCAAGACTTACATGGGAGTTAAAAACAGGTTGCTGAGCAAAGTCAAATCATCCACTGTTTACTATTGCTGAGAACTTGGTACCCCGTCAGAACGGCCCAGGCCAAATCGGCCCCGACAAAACGGCCCCGACAAATGGGCCCCGACAAAACGGCCCTCGTCAAAATGGCCTCGACAAAACAGCCCCGTCATTTCGGCCCCGTCATAACGGCCCCCGTCATATCGACCCCCGTCATATCGGCCCCCGTCAAATCGGCCCCCGTCAAATCGGCCCCAGTCAAATCGGCCCCAGTCAAATCGGCCCCAGTCATATCGGCCCCAGTCACATCGGCCCCTCACAAAATATCCCATGTCCCAAGTACTTTTAAGTTGGATTGATGAAAAGAATTCTTTGCGTAAATAGAACTCGGATTGGTAAAACCATAGTTTACGTTGCCAAATTATTTTATGTGGTCAGTTTAAAATGGAAGTTGAATTTATGAAAAATAATTCGATGCGTAAATAGAAGTTGGATTTATGATAGTTGTCATTGAAAGCATTTAAATAATTAAATACGCCAACCAGTTAGCATTAGACGATGGGGCCCGCAGTCCATTGTCCAGCTGAACCGTCGTTTGAGGCCTCATTTCAACATAGTTTGTCAGCGTAAGCTTATAAGTACTTGGAACATTGGAAAATTTGTATGGGGCCGATATGACTGGGGCCGATATGACTGGGGCCGAAATGACTGGGGCCGAAATGACTGGGGCCGATATGACGGGGGCCGATATGACGGGGGCCGATTTGACGGGGCCGATTTGACGGGGCTGTTTTGTCGAGGACATTTTGACGGGGGCTGTTTTGTCGGGGCCGTTTGGTCGGGGCCCATTTGTCGGGGCCGTTATGTCGGGGCCGATTTGTCCTGGGCCGTTCTGACGGGTCACCTGAGAACTTATACCCTGTAATGACCAACACACGAATTAAGACTAATGCAGTCATACAGACCTACACGAAGACCTTAAATAGCTTGGCGCCCATTCAGACCGGCAGCGGTGGTCTCACACCAGATCAATTCATGAAAAAAGCAGGGTTGAGGCCGTATACGGTCGCTATATAAAATAAACACATTTGCATTTACAGAAGCAAAGCACTACATGTAGTCTATACCGTGGCGATCTGGAAATTACTCAGACCCAGACTTCAGGCATTAGCATTACGCTTTTTCAGGCAACCATGGGTATGAAGTGGGAGTGACTTCAGTCTGATTGTCCTCGGCATATGAAGACGGGAGACCAGTCCTCTCCCTCAATGTCTGATCTTCCCACGAACAGTGTACGGTCAGTGTACTCATTGGAACCGATTTGGCTAGGGGAAACAACTGGAGCAGAAATCTTGAAGCAAATTCTGCACCTGTGGAGATTTGAACCTCTGACCTCTTTGCTGACAGTGGAGCGCGCTAAATACTAGACCATCGCGTAGCCATACAGTATATGCAGTTTCAAAATCTACCATTCTGTGTCTCTGTGACTAAAGCATCGTACAGTATAGCAACTTGCTCAAGATAGTTACGCAGAGTGACTCTGTGGACGCGAACTAAAATTCGTTAGATCACGACGCAAGCGCTCTACTAGGTAAAACAAACAATGGCAAACTGTGTCAGCATCGATTAATGCAACTAACAACACTGTCATTTAAAAAACAGTCCAGAGCAGGTCACGTGCATCCTAGAAGTGCTGTTCTTTACTGATGAATAACAGCAGGTGCGCTTTAGGGTTCCCGCAGCATTTCGCCCAGTTCTATCGCTTTTTCTCACCCGGCACCACATAATTTAGTTCGATTGTAAAGCGAGTTGATGCTCGAAGTGTGTTGGTAATTTATGGACTCATGCCTAGTTTTTCGAAGTCTCGACAACAATTATGAATTTTCAGAATAATAGCAACTCTGTTAAAACTGTGTCTGTTCATTTACCGCGCACTCTTTATTTTCACAGCTGTTTGTTCTTTGAGCAAAAACGTGATTTATTTGCTAAAATTCTGATTAATTATGGTTTTTAGGTGCATGGCAATAACGGTCAGATGTAGGCCTAAAGCTGTAAACTTCCGACAAAACTTGACCTAATCGGATTGGTTTTCTTCCGTCTTTATGTCCCTGTTGACGAATTTTGAACGCCAACATTTGTACCATAACACTGTAAAAAATACATAAATTCTGACCAAGCAACGACAGTAGCGCTATATAAGTTGGGACGACACTGCAGTGGAAGATCACATCTTCTCGTGGCTTTCGTAGTTACAGTTACATACAAAGATGTTTTGCGTCTGGCTCCTGTCCATTTTGGCTCTGATGATAGCGACTGCGGATGCTGCCAGTAAGAGAAGCAACAGCATGGGAAGCAGCAGCAATGACGTCGATGGCAAGTGTCACCATCTATCGGAGACGATAGCCAAAGATGCTAGCTGGACCTTCGACGCCGACAAAAAGATCCTCTACTGGAAAAACAAGAGCAAAGGAGATGGAAAGATGATTCCGTCCTGTATGGCAAGTAGTCTCAGTTCAGTGGATCTTACTTAAGGTCTTGTTACAAGAGACACTGGAACTGCAGAATTCAACTGTGCGCACGACTCGACTTCATATTGTAGCCTACTTAATACGTACAAAGTCACTTAATATAAGCATCTCGGTAGGCGCTACGCGATATCATAAAACGAAGGTAATTAATGTAGACGCAGCGTACGAGATTCTTAGTATATTATTATCAATGCTTATTTCATATTTATTCACTTGTCAATAGTGTCCCAGCAACGGAGGCTTGGGTGACGTCACTCGCATTGAAACAACCGAATTCACAGCAACCGCTTCAAGCATCGTCTGCACCGGTTGCCTTGGCAGCGAAGTTGTAGCTACTGACATCAAATTCTGTTCAAATCCGGACAATTCGAGTTCTTCGAAGAAAGACCTCAGTTGCAAGCAACCTTTTGGACCTTGCAGAGCAGTGACTGTCTTCAGGTATAGTTAAATAGACTCTATTACAACTTACCACACAATTTCCATGTAGTCTTACATTAAAAAGTCTGCTTTTTTCTGGTTCGCTTTTCAATCCCGCGCATCAAAATCTATTTTAAGCCAATTACCCTTTAATTACGCTTAAATAGGACTCATTTTCTTGGATTTTGCATTTGTCTTCACAATTAAATACGATAAACTCTATATGCGGTTGTTTGGACACGTGACGTAATTAATTCAGATTTAGAATACAATTTTATTCAGTTGCGGATTAAGTAACGGGACTCCCCTCCCTAGAACGTACGGGCAGTCGTTTTTCTTTGTTTAATTGTTCTTTCATATCAATCCACCCAGGCACACTTCTATTCTGCCCCTCGTCGGCCCCGTCCCTTACCGACCTTCTTGTCATGAATCAATGACAATAAATAAATGACTTCGTTGCATCAATTATTATTGATCAATTATTGATCAATTATTGATACAGCTACCAATAATAGCGTCATATTAAAATTTGTACTATCAGTAACTTCTATATCGCCGGTGTCTAATGCACAAGGCATCAAGCGATGCCGTACCAAACTCAAGCCGTAATCAGGTCGATAGCCAGGAGATCGGTTCGTAAGAGGTCGTAAGGGGGCTTAGGGTAATGGTAACACTCTGGCGCGTAGAGGATCGCTTCCCGGTATCCTGCGTAAGGTCGACTCAGTCTTTTCATTCGCTAGGTGGCGTTGAAAAAATGAGCAGTAGGACGTGATGGGCGCCTGGCCATATGGCTGCCAAACAGTTAAATTCGACTCCTGTAATAACTTTGTGATCATCCGTTCATACTATAATTTGTAATCATCCTGCGTTGTGTCAGTTTGAAATTAAACGTAGATCATCATTATTATTAATTTATTATTATTCACTACATATACTGTTATCAGTGAGAAAGTTCCTGCTGGATATAAATCAAATCTTATTTAAATTTGTAATTTAATATTTTATTGTATGCGGATGTTGTCTTCTGACAGATAATCGCAAATTGAATTCCTCTTTGATAAGTTTTGCTTTTGTGTTGCGCCTAAGAAGAAGAGGGAGGAGGTCGAGAAGGAGGAGAAAGAGGAGGAGGAGGAGGTGAAGAAGAAAAAGCAGAGGAAGAAGAAGAAGAAAAAGAAGAAGAGGAGGAGACGGAGGAGGAGGAGGAGGTGAAGAAGAAAAAGAAGAGGAAGGAGAAAAAGAAAAAGAAGAAGAGGCCGTAGAAGAGGGTGAAGAAGAAGAAGAAAAAGAAGAAGAGGAGGAGAGGAGAAGGAGAAGGAGGAGGATGGGGAGGAGGAGGAGGAGGAGGAGGAGGAAGCTAAGCAGAGAGGACCCTCTGGGTTTATGTTTAGCGTAGCGCTTCAGAAAGGCTTTGAGTTTACCGTTTACGACTACGATTACAATTTCACGTTTATATAGCTTTATATAGCACAGGCTTGTTTGGATTACAAAAGAAAAAGAAATAATGAATCTGATGAAAGCATAAATTGATGAACTGGACAACTTGCGTAGTGACTTTTTCCGATTGACTTGTCTTTCGTAGGTGTCTCTGCTCCGGTCCGACAACTGCAACGACGACTTCTACTTCCACAGAACTAGTGACAACGCCAACGATTTTCTGGTGATGACTGAAACGCTCTTGATTTGACCAATAAAGACTCTTGAAGCATTGATTACTGTAGTGTGTGATTTTCTATGTGGAGTTATTGAGATGAACGCAATACACACAAAACAATGCGTATATAGGCCACATACATGCATGCATACATGGGCGTATTTAGGGGTGGTTTTCGGGTTCAACCCCCTCAAATAAGTTTCCAGAAAATTTGTATATGCTTTTACATGCGAAATAAAAAAAACTTAACTTTTTCGATCATCTTCAATGGAACACCTCCCCCTGAAATCTTAAAATCTCTCAGAATTTTTTCCTGGCTACGCCCATGCATGCATACGCACACTTACTACATGGATACGCTCCTGAGTAGACAGTCTTGACAAACTAAAAAACCGACAAACTTTTATTTCCCAGAATCACAATGCATAATTTTTATAACAATTATAACTTGACTATTACATATCGGTGCATTGGCTAGGGAACAGAGGAGACCCAAAAGGGGCACAAGCCCTGCTTGATTAGGGTCACCTTTTAACTATATTCAATTATGGCTGGTTAGTCAGTTAAACGAAAGAAAGGTTCATCAACTCAACTCGACTTTAGGCATGATAAGAAGGACAATAGTCACTCGAGACAAGGATACAATATTGAGGTTATACAAATCACTGGTTAGACCACAGTTGGAATACTGCATCCAGGTATGGAGCCCCTACCTGAAACAGGACATGGAAAAGCTGGAGAAGGTGCAAAGAGCTACAAAAATTATTTGGGGCTACAAGGATTTGGGATATGAAGAAAGGTTGAAAAGGTGTGGACTAACAACATTGGAGAGAAGGAGGAGCAGAGGAGACCTAATTGAAGCCTACAAGATTATTACTGGAAAGGAGGCAGTGCAGAAGGAGAAGTTTTTTGAATTAGCACCAAACAAAGCAACTCGGGGACATAGGTATAAATTATTTAAGAAACCAAAAGGGACATTAGAGCAGAAATTCTTCAGTGCAAGAGTTGTAGATTTGTGGAATAGTTTGGATGATAGTAGCCTACTGTCTCAGTGGACACTATCACAACTTTTAAGAAGAAGCTAGGAAAATTGGGCTATTAATCATGTTCCAGGTTAATTGCAGTGGTTCTAACACAGACTAAACGTCTTCTGAACCACTTAAAACCCTTTGTTATGTTATGTTATGTTAATAATGTTCCTAACTTACTAATAACAGTGAAATTTTTTAAGAAGATCAATATGTAAACAACTCAATGAAACAGTGTTAAAATGAAGTATGGTTAATCTTTAAACAGTCCTTCAAGTAACTACTCCACAGCTTCTTAAATTTGGTTTATGTGGGTGCATTCCGAATACTTATCGGTACTGCATTGCGAATTTTTTTACCATCACAACAAGTAGAAATCGACGATAGCCTAATTAGTGTGCGCATGGGGCGCTATCTAAAATTACATTGATGACATACAATGCACACATGTGATCGCATACATTATACATACATATGCAGAATCATGTCGAAACTGCTTGTTCTGCGAAACAAGGCAAAAGCTTATCGAATCAAGCAATTACATGTAATTACATTGTAACAATTGCATCAAGTTGCACAACTCTCAGTCAGAAAGACTGGATAATCGCTTGTTCAATCGCCAGATGGAGTCACTTAAGCTGTCAATCAACGCTCAGCCCAATTGCAGACACCAATGCAATATAATTTACTGTGTAGGCTAAATCAAGTCCACTGACACTGAAATGTCAATTGACTGATTTATTTAATTTCAGTTAACTGAAACTGAAATAGAAACTGAAAAGGAAAAGAAACTGAAACTAAATAGAAACTGGAATGGCCAAAACTTTAATAGAAATTGAAATTCAAAAACTGAAATTAATAAACTTAAATTGGTAGTGAAGCGTATTAAATTGCCAAGCTAAAAGGTAGATTTTTTAGATCAATGAGAATTCTTCTTCGTATCAATATAATATCAATGTCTTCTTGCAATCCCTATGATGCTCTCAGAATTAGACACTAATTTCCATGATACGCGACCATTAGCGTAGCCAGGAAACAATTTCCGGAGGTTTCCATTAGACATGGTCGCAAAAGTTGTGTTTTTTGTATTTCGCATATTAAAGCATATAAAAAAATTTCAGCAATTTATTTCGGGTTTGAAACCGTAAACCCCTCAAATACGCCCATGTATACGGCATGTACGCCACCGAATATTTTCGAAAAGCACGAAAAGTCCTGGATTGACTAGAAAATTAACTCGGAAAGACTACCTCGGTCACAATAAAGTCTCTAAAGATACGAGAATAATAAGGAAATTCCGCGTCGAGACAACAGTGCGTCGAAATTGCAGAAGCGGGAAAACAACGACCAGGTTAACTCTGGGATTTCGTGTTTTGGGCGCAGGTATATAATGAGCCTGTTCCACTTGTAGGGCCTATAGTTATGTACGTGTATGCATGCTGTTGTGTACATCTGAATGACATGCTTCATTGCTCATTTGTTGGTAGGTATGGGTATGTAGTTACCCGTACGTAGTAACTGAGGTAAGAAGCTAGGTAGAGAGGTATGTCACAGACCATCCATGCAGTCACCATATGCAAGGGCCTGTATGTACCATAAGCCCGCGTTTGACAGCTGCTCCAGTACATCGGTTGTCTTCACGTCCGTTAAACTCCTAAGATTTATATATAATGGGAGGATTTCTTCTGCGCTGCGCCCTCTATCGTCGTCTCCTTCCTCCTCCATGAGGTGGCGTCCCGACCTCTGACGGCCAGAACCAGCGTCCGAGAGGCGTCCTCAATAACAGGACTAATTCCACGAACTCACGGGCCGCGTCCACGCCGACCAGAGACCGACCGGGCAGAGACCGGGCGTCCGGGCGTCCGAGCGTGGATTAGACGGAACTGCCCCGGTTAATCCTCGTCTAACTGGTTTGACACTGATGATAATGTTGCAACACCTGCGCCGCTCGTTTTGAGAAGCGTGATCTATGACGTCGATCCGACGAGATTGGAAGACCACAGAAGACATCACGCCTGTGTAAATCGCAGTTTCGCAGTTTCATATAGCGCCTTTTGTAGCGATGCCAATTGGGGATCAAATCGAATCAAATATTCGTTTATTCAAGAAGCTAGTTGACAAAAGACGCAACTAGTTAAGGGACGCTTTGCGGAAGCGTTGTCAACCTCTTACATAGCCTCAGCAATTTTTTGGCACACGGTCCTGTTGTTCCAATTGAACGCTCTTTGTCACTGTACTAATGTATCTTTTGAGCGACTGTGCTTTATACAGAGCAGTAGCATCCCCTTGGATCTGCATGATCCTTTAGCTGTTGGTGTTGCATGCACCTTCTCAAACACCTTAAAGCTTTTCTCTGGCACTGTGACCGATTGGTAAGAGAGCTCGGCCTGTAACGCGGAGAGTATGGGTTAGAGCCTCGCCTAAGTTAGTTACTCTGTAGGGACCTATAGAGCAAGTCCTTTACTCACAATTGCTCTGCGCCATCGATGTTCTGTCGCATGGTTGTGTGCACTTCTGAGCTTCGCAAGGAGGTTAATATCAAGAACAGTTGTAATGTAATGTAATGAAACAACGAATGAAGCAATCAACCAATCAATCAACGAGACAAAACCACGATCGAATAAACTGGTTTTAAAGAGTTCAACGAACAGAGACAAAGAAAGATATACGACCATGCAGGAATGGGTTAGATCAAGATACGCAAAATTATCAGATGGAGTACAGCCGTTTAGGGGACTGCGGGTATACCCCCGTACCCGCAGGTTTACCCGTATCCCGACCCGTACCCGCGGGTCGGGTACGGATTCATAGTAGACATTTCACGGGTTGGGTCGGGTACGGGTAGGAGCATCACGGGTACGGGTATACCCGGTTTTACCCGCACCGATATGAAATTTTGGGGTTACGTGTACTACTGCTGACCTATGTCCGTGCGTCTTAGTGAACTTGACATTAATTGATAGATGTCCAACTTACAGTTACAAAGTGCCACTACTACTACAACTACTGCTGCTGCTGCTGCTTCTGCTACTACTACTACTACTACTACTACTACTACTACTACTACTACTACTACTACTACTACTACTACTACTACTACTACTACTACTACTACTACTACTACTACTACTACTACTACTACTACTAGTAGTAGTAGTAATACTAACTACTACTACTACAAGTACTATTATTATTATCATCATCATCAACAACATCATCATTATCATCATCATCAGCAACAGCAGTAGCATTATAAGCATCATCATCATCAGCAGCAGCATCACCACCACCACACCAGCCTGTTATTATTTCTACTACCTGATGACTAATATTAACTATTGAACCTATTTGACCTGGTAGAGACTGGGACTCGATGGGAAGGCCAACTAATAAATGACGGGTACGGTACGGGTACGGGTATACCCGCGGGTACGGGTCGGATCGGGTAGAAATTTTGAGTACGGGTCGGGTACGGGTACGGGTAACGTTTATGGGTTACGGGTACGGGTCGGGTAGCAAAAACGCTCTACCCGCAGACCTCTACAGCCGTTGTGTGAAATGCCATCGATGATTTCGTAAAGGCCATCTGTGACTTTGTCGCCGCGAATTAGAACAAAACAGAATAGAATAGCACACACTGTATTAGACTGGAATACCATAGAAATAGAATTCTAAAACCTGAGTGCATTATTTCGACATCGAATGTCCATTGTGGCCTTCCGTACAAATGTCGCGAGAGATTCATACAAAGATATTCACCAAATCTCGGCCGTCGTGACCAAGACTCAACGTGACAGATAACGAACATAATATGTTTATTTTTATCCGTATCTCCTTACTTACTTAATCCACTATCCTGTTTACTGGTATATTGATCGGTGCTAACCCTTGCATCCTTGACAAGCGGCTTTAACTCGTGCGTAACTTGAAACTGACTGCTTGTAAAACTACGGTGCATTTCTTACGGTTTTCTGATTGCAGACGTGGTCCAGCGTGTGAGGGATATTTCGGCTGAAGCGCAACTGCGACAGTAGCAATCCAGCATCAACACTGTAATGCATATTGACTGTCCAGAGTCTTATCTTTAGTCTTTTCTTGACGCTCAGAATCATAAATATTCTACTCGCTCGTTGTAAGCTTCAGATGACTGCTTGCACTCAGAGTCGAGATAGAACATAGAAATGGGTTCCCGGCATAATATCGCTTGCTGGCCAGAGGTTCTGCTGCCTCTGTCTCTTTCTGTCTGTCTGTCTCTGTCTCTGTCTCTGTCTCTGTCTCTGTCTCTGTCTCTGTCTCTGTCTCTGTCAGTCTGTCTGTCTGTCTCTGTCTGTCTGTCTCTCTCTCTCACTCGCATCCCACTAACTTCTATCGCGCCATTGTCTAAAACACCAAACTCCAGCCGTAATCGGGTCAATATCCAGAAGAGTTTACTAACCTAACACAGAGAGGCAGACTATTATGGTGAATCGGAAATTCGAAAAGGGTTAGTAGTCAAGCTGTCAACGAAATCACACCAGAGACAAAGCAGAACAACAGGCACAACGAGAAATGTACAAAATCTTGTCCACGAAGAACATTTCTCGTTTTAGGTAAAATCAAAGGCGTTGAAAGGCTATATGCATCATGACAAGGCCGCTATGTTGTTTGAATTGACGATGCTGCTTTCAATTGCCAAGCACCACCTGTGGCATCGGACTGACCCTGAAAATGACCGGATTGCGAATTAATTTATCATAGCGCAATAAAAGTTCTGAGATTAGATTAGATTGGTTCAAATCTCGCTGTTTTGAATAGGCATTGACCGATGCCTTGTGCGCCATTATACTGGCGCTACAGAAGCTCTTATATTAGATTTGATTTTAGTTGCTTTCGAGAATTTTTTAGCAGGCGTGTGCACGAGTGTTATTTCTTCGCAATTACTCTGTCTTGACTACGCCTGATGAAGCGCTTGGAAAACTGAGTTAACCAATGTTTGGACTGTATTACACGGCGCTAAGTGCTCGTCTGCCGCGTAACAGATGCGCCAAGATTTCGCGCCTTCATTACAAGCACCTTGCAGGATTCGCGTGGCTAACCGAGGGGATGGAAACAGCCCAGACAAATGGTAAAACCATGGTCGACCGATAGAAGGTCGGTCAAGCCTGGTCAGCGCCCAATAGGTCGTCGAGCTTAAAAGCACCAACCGGTCAGTTGCGCAACGTACAATCGCATCGGATTTGGTAAGATGGTTGAAAACGGAGAGAAAGGTCACATGGAAAGGTGATAGGGTTTTTAAAGCGGTTGTGGAGAATATCGGAGGAAGTGGTTCATCTTCGCCATCGGAATTTATTTAGCGCCCAGTTATAAGGTAAAAAACAAGGAGATGGTTATTGATGAATGCTCAGTTAAGTTGTGGCAGCAGTAGTAGGTAGCTAGAGGAAGGTCAAGTAAAAGAAAATTATCATCAAATTAGTTTCAGTTTTATTTCCTGAACCAACATAGTACAATTATTGCAGTAAACGTAGTAATTTACATCAATAGCGGTTACCAAGAGGAGGACACATTATCAATCTCATATCTACAATAATCTGTATCGTCACCACCATGATCATCATCATGATTATCATTATCGCCAGCATATATTCGTTCGTAATGACATTTAACATAATAAAAGTAGCGCAGAGAGCACTTCTGAGTAAATACCTTCAAACGGCACTATACAAATGTTCAATAACATTACAACTACATTACATCGCGGTCATGCATAGTGATAATGAGCATGACGATTCCCGCTGCGATTATAGACATGCATGTGAAGGTTTGGACGGATTATACATCTCTGGGCAAACATCATCTCCTTTCTAGGTTAAACACTAAGTTTTAACCAGCTCTCATCACGCAACCGATTCTTACTGGATCAGGTGCTATTCACCGCTTTCGCAGTCAAGCGGACTACTTTATTGGCGGAAGTTGCGCTACGCTAAACTCCCTATTATCGCCTACCATTCGGGCCTCGCGGACGACCAATTTAACGCCAGCGCCAACACACAGGTGAGCGAATACTGGACCGGTATTAATGGCCCGCCGTTGCTCTAAATGCTGTCCATCGTTGCTAATGACTACGGGAAACGCCGACAAATTTCTTAATGCTGCCAGCACAGGCGTTAGAGCGGGACTGCTTTTAGCGTCAAATTATATTTGCATTTCGGCGCCCCATACGCCACCCCTACCCGCATAAAAGATTTATTGGCACTATCGGAGTTTTCAATTACGGTCTCGGAGCGCATAGTGGTAGAGGAGGCTCCGTGGTGAATCTCGCTCTGCTCAGCGTTGCTCTTCATAACTGAGCTCGGTGCATGTTGTCATTGTGGTCAAGTGGAATACCTGCCGTCGTTTTGTAGGTTCGAATCCTGGCGATGTGGATGGGGTGTGATAGTGTAGTGGTTAGTGTGCTAGACTGCCAACTTAGAGTACGGGGTTCAAACCCTCATCTAGGCAGAACGGATTATGATTTTCTGTTTCCGCTATGGTATAGTGGTTAGCACGCTGAAACCAGAGGTTGAGGTTCAAATCCACACCAAGTAGCCTGCTGCAAAATATATGTTGCACTTACGCGCCCAAATGAACTCGGGTATAAAAAGAACATGCCTGCGACCGTGCATTGAAACTCTGCCACTGCACGTCCGTGCCTAAGTGTCAGGCAGTGCCAGTGCCAAGCGTGGATGAAGGAGGAGGGCGACGCTAATGATCTTTGTTATCACACAGTGTCGTTAAACTGAAACTATACTACTTCTGTATGTTGCCATGCAGTTGGACGATAAGACGGCTATGGCAACGAATAAGCCACATAACAAGACCAAGAAAATGAAGTCGCTAACACTTGTATACAAATGACTGCTTCCCGCCGGGATTAGGTCAAGTGTCTGCTCTCCTTCTAACCTGAGTAAGAGTGGATGAGCATAGGATAAAGTGAGTGATTATTAAGCGGAACACAACCCACTTCGGATGGTTTATGTCGCCCTCTTTCCCTCAGGGAAAACCGGACTTCGCGGACTTCTAAGGAGGTTTTTATCCGGACTTTTGTTGAGGGCGTTTTAATTAATAGGTCGAAATACGTCAGATATTTTTGCGCGCGACAGTGCGGCGTCATCTAAATGAACATTAATGTGTTTCTGCGTTTGTGTCTATGCGATAGTGCGTCTGCTTCCATGTATGCGTCTGTATCTGTAGCTATGTTAGTGTTTATGCATGTGTATGAATTTTCATATGTACCTGTTTATATGTATGTCTTTGTGTCTGTGTATGCCTTAGTGTCTCTGTCTACGTACGTCTCCGTGTCTGTTTGTGTTAGTGTGTGCTCTTGTGTTTACGTGATTGCGTCTGTGTGTGCAATGTGTATGTATATGAGTTTTCATATGTGCCTGTTTATATGTCGAGGGGTTTAAGCCAGAAGGTCGTATCTACGGTTTTTTGAGAAATGGACATTTTCACAGAAATTGAATCAACTGACGTCAAAGAAGGTACTGCCAGAAGGCCGTAGCTATAAGGCTTCATTTAAGAGAGTTGGTTTGAAGATACAACCCTAATTATGGGAAACCTTTATGCCATAAGGATGTGAAAATAGCACTGTTTTATCAAAGATGTTAGACTAACATCTTTGGTTTTATTGGCAGAAGGGTGCATCTTGAAGAAGATACATCCATCTGGCATTACGTGAAACCATGCATTTCTTAGATACGTCTATATGGCACACATGAATTATTTTTAGGCAATTAAAATTAGCGTGAAACAATGCTTATTTACTTACTTTACTCTTCAAACAGCTTAAACCACTTACTTACTTGCGTAGAAATTGGAGAGCGTAATATCATTTATGTTATTCTAACGTTATTAGTTGTTTATACCATTTTGTAAGGGTGCGTTTTATGATTTTACACCAGAATGTTGTATCTTCAAAAAAAATTTTTTATCTTTGCCCATAATTATTAATTATTTGTGCTAGATTGTGCAGGATGACTCAATGTTTCTTCAGATTTTTTTGTTGGTGGTTATCTTGCAAATTACACAGAATTTATGATGTTTTTCATCATTTTCATTTTCTCTTGCCAGAAGGGTGCATCTTGTCAAACTTTGACAAAATTCACTAAATTGTCACGTTATGTGTAAACAATACAATGCATACTTTAATGCATTTTGAAAAGGAGTCTTATTGCTCAGCATTTAGCTAGAAATAATTTTCATTGTTTAAATAAAAAATGCTGAAAAAATTGTTTAAAAAAATAATGTAAAAAAGTTTTCGTTTTCTTCGTTTATCTCGAAATGTCAAAAAACGTAGTTACTCCCGTCTGGCTTAAACCCCTCGATGTATGTCTTTGTGTCTGTGTATGCCTATGTGTATCTGTGTATACGTACGTCTCCGTGTCTGTGTGTGTGTGTGTGTGTGTGTTGTGTCAGTGTGTGTGTTAAGTGTATACATATGTCACATTTATGCCATGCTTGTGTTTCTGTGATTGCGTCTGTGGGTGCATCTGGCATTACGTATACAGACGTCATTTTACTGTGTCGTTCTGCTTTTGTTACTGTAGCACAAGATGGCGTCTGCCTGGTATTCACTGAACGAATGAAGATGACTGACGAATGAGAATTCTTTCTAGATCACTGACTTACTCACTGACTAACTGATTGGATGAATCGCTCATCAATTACTCTGTGGGTGTTTAATCTGACTGACTCATTGACTTACTCTCTACCTCACTCATTCAGTGACTCTTTTAGTAACTGACTCATTCACTCACTACCTCACTCATCTGACTGACTCACTGACTTACTGACTCACTCATTCACTGATTCATTCACTCACTCACTCACTGACTGACTCACTGACTGACTCACTGACTTACTGCCTCACTTATTCACTGACTCACTGACTGGCTCACTACCTCACCGATTCACTGACTCACTGATTGAATCACTCACTGACCCATTCATTAACTGACTGACTCACTGACTACCTCACATCGACTGACTCACTCACTAACTCACTGACTGAGTCAGTGACTTCTTAACTCTCTTACTTCTGTCTTCACATCACAACATTAACTCATTCTGTCAATCATTATCAGTCAATCACTCTCTCACCCACACTCTTCACTCACTCTCTCACCCAATGATTCGACTACTCAATTACCAGCGCTCATTCACTCAATCAATCACTCCATGAGTCTCACACTCGCTCTGTCTCTCGCCCTCTCATTCAATCCGATTCCCGAAATACGCCAAATAAAACAACACAATATCAAGCGGCGCAGACAACATTCTTCTACGGCTCCCGAAAAACGGCCGAGCCAAATTGCCTACTTGTTTGATTCGATTTATATAGCACCGATCTAACAAGTAGCAGATGATACGGGGTTATACGTTCTGGCGCCAATATCGCCTCTCGCTTACGGACGAATTATCGACACTAGAGTTATTCCCGTAGAATCCCAGTGGCGCCTCCAGCGGTCGGTAGAGGACAATGCAGCGCCCGGATATTAGCTCTTCGTTGGCTTCCGTATGACGCCCTGCGCGCCTAAGACGACCCGGTATTTTGTCCGCGTCTGTTAATTACCGCCATCTTTTGTTAGCGGAACAAACCGTACAGTTTCGGACCAGCCGCACCGTGTTGAGTAAGATGCGACATGTTTACGTTGGCGAACTAGACATGGTGAAGTTTAACTCCGCCACTGTTCGTTTTGTGGCAGTGCTAGTCCCAAGCATCGGATAAAGGAGGAGGGCGACGCTAATGATCTTTGTTATCACACAGTGTCGTTAAACTGAAATTACATACATAGACATGGTGTCGATCTTCCGGGACAGCATTGATAAGACGCTATGTAATTGGCTGAACCTGCACTGGACTGATGTTATCGAGTTAGCGAAAGAAATCCGAGGAAACATGTTGAATAGTAGTCATCATATATTCGTTTAATGTGTTAACAACAGACATAACGCTGTAGGTGTACATAAAAAATACATCTAGATAATAGTATGAATTAACAATAGCTTAGTAAGAGTGCGCATAGCAGGCAACTTAGTATTGAATACTTTTAAATATTTCACCATACCTTATACTTCACCATACTTACCTTTTTGCCCGGGCTGGCGTTGTGAGCGCTTCTGATCAATCACTTTGAAGGGGCGCTATTTAAATGTTTGAATTAATAAAATAATAATACTTTACCTTACGTCACGCATCTTTACCTTGCCTTCTCCCTAGAGCACCTTATACCTTCCCGAGCAGATCTTATCCTACCTTACCTAAAAGAAGAGCAGAACAGTAGCTTCAAAAGCCCTCTACCCTCTAGTATAGATGCCATTGTTTATGAAGGATTGTCGAACGTTGTCTTATAGCCACGGCATATGAGGCTAAGTAACATATCCCTCCCGGACGAGTCCCCCGCCGACTGAGCTTCCAACCGACAGTATATACGGTCAGCGTAGGCCCCATCACCGAGTTCGATAAAAGCTCATGCGGAACAGAAAATTCGAAATATTTTTCTGCCCTCAGGTGGATTTGAACGCCAAACCTTCGATAGACAGTCTGGCACGCCGTAGCACTAGACCGCGTATCTTGCCTCGTGTTTCTATGTCTTACCTTTACTTGCCTGGCATTGCCTTACCTCGCCTTCTTTACCTTGCCTCATGACTTGATCTCACCCAACGTCATCTTACCATACCCTATCGTTACTTTTTCGCCTTACCTCACAGTCACCTGCCATGCCATCTTCAGCTGTCGACAGGAATCCGCTGGTAGGTTCTTCGTGTGTGCGTGGGCCGCCACTGGTGACTCAGCTTACTGTGCATTGTTTTGCTGACTGGTGTAATATATTCGTTTGTAACGACATTTAACATCATAAAGGCTAGCGCAGAAAGCACCTCTGAGTAGATATCTTGAAGAGGCGCTATATAAATGTTCAATTGCATTAGATACCTAACTGAGCTGAAAGTATCGGACTTGCCGTCTTACGTGCCTCGCCTTTAAGTGACCTGCACATACCTTATCATTACCTGCGTAAAACTATCTATACGTGAAAGCACCCTTCCCTGTTTAGTGCACAGACGCCAGCGTCCGAAACCCTATTAGTCGTTTCCGACACCTCCTATTCTTGCTTCTTCTCCCTTGCGTTCTTCGTCCTCCATCGCTTCCCTCCTCAGCCTCATCCTGCTCATTCTCCCATCCCTCTCCCATCCTTTCTCATTCTCCCACTCCCTCCTCCCTCCTTTTCCTTCACCCTTACCCCCTCCCTTCTCCCCTCCTCCTCCTCCTCCTAGTCCTCCTCCTCCTCCTCCTCTTCCTTCTTCTCCTCCTCCTGCTTCTTCTTCTTCCTCCATCTCCTCCTCTTCCTTCTGCTTCTCCTCCTCCTCCTCCTCCTCCTCTTCTTTTCCTCCTCCTCCTCCTTCCTCCTCCTCTTCCTCCTCCATCTCCTCCTCGTCGTTGTCAGCGTCATCGTCATCGTGACGTTCGACCCCCGCGAGGTGCGATCGTCCCAGTGGCCAGCGCATCGGTGGTGCCCGGGATTTCGTGTTCGTTGGCGGGTCTTTGTGTCGTTCGGCGGTTATTGGCGTCGACGGAATTCTCTTTCGACGCTAAATTAACTCCTGCTCTGCTAATTGATCGATGGCCACAGTCGACGCCATGACGATGCAGTTGATATGGGACCCGCGATGCGACGACCGACCGACCGATGGACGGACGGACGGACAGGCCGGCCAGACTGCGACGACCGAGGGAGGAAGGAGGGAAGAGAGGGACGGACGAAGGACGGAGGAGGTAGCAGAGGGACTCTGAGATGGACAGGGCGAAGGGGGAGTGTGATGGGAGAGGGAAAAGAGAGTGCGGAACAGGGAGTTATGGAAGAGTGGAAAGAGAAGGAGAGAGACAGAGAGATATCGATAGATGGAGAGAGTGTGGGAGACAGAGAGATACAGACAGACAGAGTGAGGAAGGGAGTGAGGGAGGGTGAGATGGAAGAAGGAGAGTAGGAGTGACACAGAAAGAGCAGGGAGAAAGAGAGACACAGACATAGCGACAGAGAGAGGAGGATTGCAAAAAGTGTGAAGATGATAGATAGATAGATAGATAGATAGATAGATAGATAGATAGATAGATAGATAGATAGATAGATAGATAGATAGATAGATAGATAGATAGATAGACAGATAGACAGATAGACAGATAGACAGATAGACAGATAGATAGATAGCAGATAGATAGATAGATAGATAGATAGATAGATAGATAGATAGATAGATAGATAGATAGATAGATAGATAGATAGATAGATAGATAGACAGATAGACAGATAGACAGATAGACAGATAGACAGATAGACAGGTAGATGGATAGATAGATAGATAGATAGATAGATAGATAGATAGATAGATAGATAGATAGATAGATAGATAGATAGATAGATAGATAGATAGATAGATAGATAGATAGATAGATAGATAGATAGATAGATAGATAGATAGATAGATAGATAGATAGATAGATAGATAGATAGATAGATAGATAGATAGATAGATAGATAGATAGATAGATAGATAGATAGATAGATAGATAGATAGATAGATAGATAGATAGATAGATAGATAGATAGATAGATAGACAGACAGACAGACAGATAGATAGATAGATAGATAGATAGATAGATAGATAGATAGATAGATAGATAGATAGATAGATAGATAGATAGATAGATAGATAGATAGATAGATAGATAGATAGATAGATAGATAGATAGATAGATAGATAGATAGATAGATAGATAGATAGATAGATAGATAGATAGATAGATATAGATAGATAGATAGATAGATAGAGAGACAGACAGACAGACAGACAGACAGACAGACAGACAGACAAACAGAGAGATAGACAGACAGAAAGACAGATAGACAGATAGATAGATAGATAGATAGATAGATAGATAGATAGATAGATAGATAGATAGATAGATAGATAGATAGATAGATAGATAGATAGATAGATAGATAGATAGATAGATAGATAGATAGATAGATAGATAGATAGAGAGACAGACAGACAGATAGACAGACAGACAGACAGACAGACAAACAGAGAGATAGACAGACAGAAAGACAGATAGATAGATAGATGGATAGACGGACGGACATATAGACTGAGAGATATATATGATAGAGGGCAGTGCAAGAGGAAGGGAGAGGGGATTTGGAGATTTGAGGAGAGGAGTGAAAATGAGGCAGATTTACATGCATAAATATCAGCTTGAGTCCGCGAAAGGCATAATCAGTGTCAGGAAGAGGAAGAGGAAGACATAAAGGAGAGACAGAGACAGACACAAAGACAGACACACACAGTGATAGATCAAGATCAAGAAGGGGATGGCTATTAACAGGGCTCGATGGGGTTATTTGCATACGAGTGTTGCTACTTGGAACAAGGGAGTGGCCAAGTCCTTCGCTGCCACATCGCTCACATGGACCTGGATTGCAATCCTATAGGACACTTAGTGTTTATTTATTCATTCATTTCTGTGTCTATACATAACGGTGTCTAAGGGGTAATTGGTGGCTGGTGCGTGATTACACTGAGTTAATTTGTCAGCTACAAGGTCATCATACGGCTAACCATTTCTTCATGGTACTTAATAAAAGTAAGTTAGGTGTGGTTACTTAGTTCATATTATGTAATTGTAGTTTTAAATGTAGCCTAATTGCAAATTTATATAGAACCCCTTCAAACAGACTCATCACCGGCGCTCTCGAACTAATACAATAAAACTACGATCGAACAGAATCATGGTCTTCAACCATTTGCGGAAAAGAGGCAAAGAGAAGCAGCTGAGAAGCTCATGTCACAGGCTGTTAGGCAGCTTGTTCAAGGAGGATTAGCCGACCACAGCAAGACACCTATACTGGACCGTGAAAGTCCGGACCGGTGGAACAACCAAGTCGCCTTTCGTGGCAGAGCGGAGAAGTCTGTGACCAGACAAGGAATATAATATTTTCGTTTATTCAAACAATCCGGTTGACAAACCGCAACCGGTTACAGTGTACAATTATGCAATTGAAACAATTCATAAGAACACAAATGACAGAAGACATAAATCTTAACTACTAACAGAACAGACAGCCTGCAATACACGGCGCTAATAGCAGCCAGCAAAGCATATCCGCCCAACGGGGGCTCGAACTCGGTACCTCTCGGTCTATGTGCCAGATGTTATCCAATGCGCCACGGGCCCCCCCAAAGGAAGACACTGAAACGCAGCGCTCCTTGAGATTAGATGGAGCAGAGAATGTAATGCAATTACGTATGAGAGTCCAGATCTTAAAAGTTAAACCAGTGCTCTTTCGCATAGGTAGCCGATACAGTTCCTCTCAAGGTATAAGGTAAGATGATTACTGAGATTAAATTAGATTGAATTGGGTTGGATTAGATTAAATAGATCACATGAGATTAGATTAGATTGTCGCATCATGTATATTGTATGTGCTTCGTAGCCCGTCGATAGGAGAATCGGTAAGGACGATCGGAGTGACGACATGTTTAGATAAATGACCTCATTTCGAAGGCCGTGAATCAGCCGCCATTCAGTAAGTCAGTCGAGGCTGTTCGTCGCCGTCGAGGTTTCTGCCTTGAACGCCTACCGCAGCTGCCCCTGCAGACGGTCTTAGCGGGGGCTTCGTATTCCGGATCCGTATGGAAATCGAGTCCTGAGGACCGGACGTTTCCCGCATCGAACGTAATATCGTCTGGTTTTTCTCGGTCCTGTTATTCAGGACTGAGGTCTTGTTCCTGGTTCGTTCTCATTCTAAGCCCCACCCAGTCATCCCACACCCTCACTTCTCGAGTGAGTCCTTGTCTCTCTTTTCCACCTCCCCTACTCCTCACCCCGGTTCACTTCCTGCATCAGTATGCCCTCCATTCTCTCTCGTGCTTCGTCCTCTCGTCTCCTCCTTCGTTCATGTCTTCAGAAACCGGAAATGAACGTCAACGTTCGTTTGGTAGCCTGCCAGCAGGAAGCCCAGTTGCCATGGTGATGTGACTGTGTCGTCCGTTCAGTTCCAAAGCAGCGGCTGGAACTTGGGCTAAAGCTTATATGTTACGCGGTTCCTCGCTCTACAGATGGTACAAGTTTATGTCGCAAAGTGTTCTTCAGTTGGAGATAGCATGGACCGAGAAGATCTGTGGGCAAAACTAAAGTTATAAGGAAACTGTGACTTAAATGAGAGACGGTCTTAAACAGATCCATGGGAAAGTGTCCTTGTCCTATAATTATAAATGTACCCTGTCCTCCAAAGACCTATAATACACAGGACTTGAAACTCCTTTTGGGGCGTTAATAAGGGAGTCAGGAAATGTCGTGTCTTGTTTACAAAATAAATGCATTCAGTTACTAATCGACGAATAATTGTGTTTGCAAAGTAAAAAAATTGACTGTGGCAGTTTAAAACATCATGTAATATCAGGCGGAAGAATTGAAGCTGGGAGACATCTGTGGATAAGAGTGCAACCGGATGTATACAGTACTGTTATTCCAACGAGTTATCGTTCTCTTTATGTAAATTCCCCGTCTGTCCTCTACATGTAAGACTACGCCAGCACGTTAAACCTGCTTAAATATAAATCGCTGCACAGAGTGAAGCCATCAAGACTGATAAATACTAGCGGGGCATGGTTACCGATTGGTTAGAGTGCTCGCCTTGTAACGCAGAGAGTACGGGTTCGAGCCTCCTCTATGGACCTCGAACAAGTCCTTCACTCACACTTGCTAAGCGCCATCGATTGATGCTTGGTCATTATACATAGAGGCGCTTAATACCATACGGGCTGATCTTCTGAATGTTCACTTGATTACAGCTTGGTTTTGGTGTGCCATCGGTTGATGCCTTGTGCATTAGACAACGGTGCAATAGAAGTTACTAATTACAATTACTATTGATAAATTCGTAATAACAACACTGCGAGTGACAGACCTAGCTAGCTTCAAGAGCTACGTGGACAAAGACCACCACCTAGACAAAGGTCTAGAACGCTTTGGTTTCAGTCTGAATTCTGTATCCTTTACGGAATCAGCTTTAGTGCGACATGGTGATAGCGCATTATTTTGTTCCTTATAGTCAAACGATCGCTGATCCGGCCCTGTTGCATTTTTATCCATAAATGTCTCCCCGTTTAAATTCTAACGCCATATACAAAATATGATGTTTTAAATCTCCAAGGGAATTTTTTTACTTTGCAAACATAATTATTCGTCGATTGCCTTCAGAAATGATTACTATTAATTGAATGCTTTTGTTATGTAAACAAGACGCGACATTTTCATGGCTCTCTGATCATCGCCCCAAAAGGAGTTTCAAGTCCTGTGTATTATAGGTTCTTCATTTTCTCTGACACCGGTAGAATTTTTTAAAGACGTAAGCTGGGAAGATGTGTTACATAGTCCTATGTCCATGACCTTGGAATTGGTCCATTTGTCGGACGGCTCAAAGGCCGAAGAGTAGGAAATGTTTGTATGACTCCCTATTTATAGGTTTTGTTACATCCATGCATGGGAGCTTTACTTCTGCCAACTCAAGGCTGGCATTTGCAGAAGGTCATTACCCTAAGTACGCATGCACTGTCATGCCGTGAATGCTGTAATCTCGTAATCGTATCGTAATCGTAATCTCAAAACTAATAAAGCGCCACTCGAAAGCCAAGCGCAGGGCACCAGCTTATTCACGAGCGCTGGTATACGAGATCTGTTTGGTTGTCTGTGTCTCTGTTTGTGTCCGTGCCTCTGTCAGATATACAAGCTCACTAACTGACTGATTCACACGACACCATCAACGAAGACAAATGGCTTTACCGGTCAGTTGAAATATTCATCGATTATGTCAAGCACAACACAGCGCCCCTACCTGCATGGAAACGACCAACCCAGACCGTCTCTCTCAGCCCCCAAACCATTTTTAGTCCTTCCAACCCTTCTCGGGGTCCCGCTCTAATCTCCCGCCATCCTCCCTACGTTTGCAAGCCATTTATGTAGCGCCTGGCTTCGAGATGGAGCGTTTTCGACGGATAAATCTGCATCAGTATCCTTTCAGAGTCGTTAAAAGTTGAATGAGGGCGATTTGACGGATGGCCACCAACGGGCGGCTCAGTCCAGGAGTCCCAGGTAAATGCGATCGGTCCCAGGCGGCGACGGCGGCTCGAGGATCCCTACCTCCCTGCCTACTTGTCTTGGTGTCTGGCTGGCTAGTGGAATATGTCTGGAATACTCTTTGTCTCTGTCTACCTCACTGCCTCCATGACTAGATTTAGTGCTTGAATGTCAACACCGTACGAATCTCCGTTGATTTGTCAGTCTGTCTGTTTCTGTCTGTCTATCTGTCTGTATTACTGTCCATTCTCACTGTCTTTCTCGATGTGCCTCTGCTATTCTGACTCCTCGCTTGACTGTCGCCGTTTATGAACTCAATATATAATAAATATAACAACACTTGATATGGCTCCGTTTAGGTGCCTCACAGTGCATTTGCCTATATATGCATAAACCCAGACCACCCGACTCTTCACCAATTTGTCTGCCTTCTTTCCAGTGCTGCATGCCCCACTGTTTGTTTCACTTCATTTTCAAACAGCCCGTATACTGTGAAAGTTACAATCCGTTGTCGAGTCAGTTAAATCCTTCTTCCGGCAGTGTGAATCTCCTTACAGATTTTTGTTTTAGTTATAGTTACAGTTATAGTTAGTATCATTTTTTCGTTATATTTATAGTTATATTTATAGCTATAGTTACTGGATCTATTTTAGTTACTACTTATAGTTACAATATACGGCTACGTGAAATTACATTCGCAGCAGGTGCGTGTAAGACGCGTTACACAATTTGCTTATAGTCTATAAGTATATATATATCTTCGAAACGCTTTGATTAATGGGGCATTCAGCTTTAGGAATACACTTTACCTAATGCTAAAAATTCATCAATTCTGATTATGGGCGATTCCCATTCCAGTGTGATCTGCTACCCTGTTTTTAATTATTGTTTTCACTTTGAAAAACGCAAAATAATATTACCGTTACGATAATTATTGTATAAGCTGTAACAGCACTTAATTTCTTAAGTGTATTATTCCTCAGTCTCGTAACATTAACTATAACTATAACGAAAATAACACTAACGAAATTCATCGTGATTTTCGCTATTTTCGTTATAGTTATAGTTAATGATACGAGACTGAGGAATAATACACTTAAGAATATTGCATCAGCAGCGCGGTATTAGAGACACTTTTATTAAATACATGACATGCAGATAGCAATATTTCTATATAATTACACCTAGAAATAAAGAGAGACGTTGTAAAGCCCACAAAATAGCCAATTTTAATCAAATGCGCCACTGTTACTAGCTGGGTAAATTCACAAATCCAAAATCCGGGTCAAACATAGGCTATTAGTTGCAGCGCATTTTTATGTTGTCATGTTTGTTGATATTGCACTTTTTATTTTGTCTGTATTAACGAAAATCACGATGAATTTCGTTAGTGTTATTTTCGTTATAGTTATAGTTATCGTTAACGAAATCATTTTATTTTCGCTAAAGAACATTTTCGTTACCGTTATCGTTAACGAGATTCACACTGTCTTCCGGTTGTCCTGTTGTTGAAGCGTTGTTGCCACCATAACTTAGAGCATTGTGTCGCATTAGTTAGACCCCTACATGCATCACCATTTGTGACTACGCTCATCATCGTCACGAACTATAACGTATACGCTGTTATTGCATTGGCATATTAAGTTCATCCTCTGAAACGATCGGTTCGGACATTTTAACAACACAGTCCACTTAATACACTGCTTTATAAGATACACAGACACGTCTTAATCTGTCGATGCTTTGATGCTTTCCATCTCCTGGCCGTATTGCTTCCTATTCTTTTCTATCTCAACGCTCCTCTTGCGGCGCGCGGCAGGGAAGTGTCAAGGAAGACGAGGAAGTTCGCAGTGGAACCACAGTATAAGTAAATATTTATACTGTGGTGGAACTTAAGAACGGAGATTAGGATGACAGATGTTTGATGGATAACGCTCGAGTGGCCAAAAAATGGATGCGTGCGATTGACACCAACAAGTATACTGAAGCAGATGGACTTAGGAAGGAAGGAAGGAAGGAAGGAAGGAAGGAAGGAAGGAAGGAAGGAAGGAAGGAAGGAAGGAAGGAAGGAAGGAAGGAAGGAAGGAAGGATGGATGGAAGGAAGGAAGGAAGGAAGGAAGGAAGGAAGGAAGGAAGGATGGATGGAAGGAAGGAAGGAAGGAAGGAAGGAAGGAAGGAAGGAGGAAGGGAGGAAGGAAGGAGGGAAGGGAGGAAGGAAGGAAGGAAGGAAGGAAGGATGGAAAGATGGAAGGAAGGAAGGAAGGGAAGGAAGGAAGGAAGAAAAGGAAAGGACGGAAGGAAGGAAGGAAGGAAGGAAGGAGGGAGGAAGGAAGGAAGGAAGGAAGGAGGAAGGAAGAAAGAAAGGAAGGAAGGAAGGAAGGAAGGAAGGAAAGAAGGAAGGAAGGAAGGAAGGAAGGAAGGAAGAAAGAAAGAAAGGAAGGAAGGAAGGAAGGAAGGAGGGAAGAAGAAAGAAAAGGAAGGAAGGAAGGAAGGAAAGAAAGGAAGAAAGGAAGGAAGGAAGGAGGAAGAAGGAAGGAAGGAAGAAAGAAAGAAAGGAAGGAAGGAAGGAAGGAAGGAAGAAAGAAAGAAAGAAAGGAAGAAAGGAAGGAAGGAAGAAAGGAAGGAAGGAAGGAAGGAAGAAAGGAAGGAAGGAAGGAAGAAAGGAAGGAAGGAAGGAAGGAGGGAAGGGAGGAAGGAAGGAAGAAAGGAAGGAACTAAGGAATAAAAAAAGGAAGGAATAAAGGAAGAAACAGAAGGAAGGAAGGAAGGAATAAAGGAAGGAAGGAAGGAAGGAAGGAAAAAGAAGGAAGGAAGGAAGGAAGGAAGGAAGGAAGGAAGGAAGGAAGAAAGAAAGGAAGGAAGGAAGGAAGGAAGGAGGGAAGGGAGGAAGGAAGGAAGAAAGGAAGAAAGGAAGGAAGGAAGAAAGGAAGGAAGGAAGGAAGAAAGAAAGGAAGGAAGGAAGGAGGAAGGAAGGAAGGAAGGAATAAAGGAACGAAGGAACGAAGGAAGGAAGGAATAAAGGAAGGAAGGAAGGAAAGAAGGATGGAAGGAAGGATGGAAGGCAGGAAGGAAAGAAGGATGGAAGGAAGGAAGGAAGGAATAAAGGAAGGAAGGAAGGAAGGAAAGAAGGATGGAAGGAAGGATGGAAGGCAGGAAGGAAAGAAGGATGGAAAAAAATGAAATGATGGATGGAAGGAAGGAAGGAATGAAGGAGGGATTGAGGAGGGAGGAAGGAGGGAGGGAGGGAGAGATTGAAATCCCAAAACTCCGTTTACCTGTATGCGTGTTGCATCTATCTACTCGCATGTCCTTTGTTTCTTAGAGTGTGTCTGAATGTATGTCCCTTGCTTGTATGTATGTCGGTCCGTGTCTCTCCCGGTTTATTTGCCTGTATATGTCTAGTTGTTCGTCTAAATGTTCAGCGTTATTTCAGCCAGTCGTGCCTTTCTGCCTTTCCATCTTCAGCAGCGATTCCACCCTCTTCCTTTTATCCTCCTCCATCCCCACAATCCCATCCCTCCACCATCTTCCACCAGCCGGCCCTGCGTATGCCCCGGCCGTAAAGCAATCTTGCGATCGGCCTCTTTCGTAATCCGGCCCTTTTAATAATTCCCTCTCTCGCCGGTCTCATTTGCCCGATGACGGGAGGATTTGAATTGAAATTAAAATCGCCCGGCCGAACGCCGGAGACAATTACGGCCAAATGGACCCGGCTAATGGGAAGGCAAAATCACGGACCACCGCGAGCCGTGGCGTCTCTCGCGCCGCAGCCGCAGCCGCCGGCGTAGCAGCACCGACCGGCGGCGGCGCCCACGGGCCGACGAGCACTCCCATTTGGCGGCCTGATTGAAGCAAATTAAAAGACAATTTGATTTCTTGACGTCTTATTTTGCGTCCTATCAGTCATCGTGTTAGCAGGGTTCCGTTAAGGGCATATATCAGGCGTCTGGCGTAGCCACTGTTGGCCTGCCGGTGCCACTACTGCTGCAGGCATCGACATTTTTTGGCTCGACGGTACCACTATTGGCATCTACACTTTTGGCTTACCGGTGCCACTATTGGCATGGCCTTTTTTGTTCGACGGTGTTACTGTTGGCATGGCCACTGTTGATTTACTAGTGCCACTATTGGCATGACCGTTTTTGGCTCGACGGTTTCACCATTGTATCGCCACTTTTGGCTTACCGGTGCCACTATTAGCATGACCTTTTTTGGCTTCAGATGTAACTATTGACATTATTGGCATCGCCATTGTTGGCTCGATGGCGCAACTACTGGCAACTAGTAGTGAGTCGTCGTGACACCTTTGTACCCAGAGCAGCAATGCCGTATTGAGGAATGACCAAGTTTTAAATCTGTGGTGCGGAGTATCTGGTGGTTAGCTTGTTCGACTTCAATTCCGGTTTGGAGGTTCGAATTCCGTCGAAGCAGGACGATATGAAATGAGTACGATGTCTGTTGGAAGATTGGGCGACCACAGAGAGGACTGGTCACACACCTTGATTTGCCGAGGCTAAGAAAATAACATCGCTAACGCTTCATATCCATCGCTGCATTTCGGGGTTAGAGTGGTCTTTCTCGGGTTCAAATCTGATAATATCTTACGAGATTTGACTTGGTCGAATATTTTGTCTTATTGCTGACCAAACGTTGCAGTAAATAAAACTGGACTTAGTCTCATCGAGGTGTAGAAGTTGTCCAATGTCAACTGTAAATTGGCTAACCCAATAAGTCAGTCGTTAACTATTGTGCCATGGCTCTATGTGAAGCTAAACGACCTTGATGGCCTCTAAGGCAGGCCAAAGATTTCTTCATAACCAAAACATCAATATTCGAACTGTGCAACGCAACAGCTCATTGTATTGTATTTATGAATTTATATAGCGCCTCTCGAAGTGCACGCCAAGCAGAGGCGCTCCCAGTGCGAGAGACCCACAGAAAAGAATGTGGTCTTGAGACAAACAAAAAGAGGCACTTGGCCCATGTGCACCAGTTAATAAGGAGGAACGTGTCGTAGGAGGAAGCTGCATGGTAGACTTCTTTTGTTGTTGCAGGTCAAACGAAGGCAGAGGCTCGTGGTTTAGCCATAATATATATAGGAGTCCTCGCTCACGGGACAAAGAGATCATGCCGATCAAGTGAGTTTGGCAGACGAAGAGAAGTGGGTGAGGTCGGCAGGTGGATGAGGTCACGTAGGTATACTTGGTAGCTCGATAGTATACGACCGGTAGATTAATGTGAGAACCTTGATTTGAACCCGAGCAATATGGAGGAGCCAATGAAGGTGGTCAAACATGAAAGCAGAGATGTGAGATGAGCCAGGAAGTCGGGCTATTAATCTGGCTGCAGTATTAGAACAGACTGAAGAGGGGAGAGACGAACTTTTGGAAAACCAACCAAGAGAGAATTACAGTAATCGATTCCGGAGCAGATGAAGGCATGGACAATAAAGGTAAAGACTGAGGAGGAGACGGAGAGTAGGTTTGCTGTAAGCCTCCTCAGGTTGAAGTAGGAAGATCGCGTAATATGCCAATACGTTCAAAAAAGGTAGGCGTGCTCACTCAGCCGTGCTGTCCAGGATTACGCCAAGGTGTCGAACACTGGAGTGGAGAGTAAAGGAGGGGAATCTCTCCGTAAGAAGGAGAAATCAAGCTTAGCAGCTGTTGGCGAGTACCAAACCAGATGAACTGCACCTTATTTGGATTCAGTGAGAGTCGATTGGCAGAAATCCAGAGGTGCAAGTGTCGAGATGGACAAGCGTCTACACATGCATGTATAGTGACTATATAGTCAGCATAAAGGTGATCAATTGAGGAGTGTTTAAAGAATATGGCTGGAATGTTGACCTATAGTCTATAAGAGATAAAGAAGATGATACAGGACAGAGCCCTGAGGGACAACAAAGTTGACCAAGACCCAAGGAGTTCCAGAGTTTGCACAGATAACCATTTGAGTACGACCAGTAAGGTAAGACCGGTATCAGAGAAGGGGGGCCTCTGATGCCATCGGAGGTCTCAAGGTTGTGCAGTAAATTGTCATGGTCTACCATGTCAAAGGCGGCAGAGACATCGAAGAGAGTCAACAGTGTCAGTTGAGATCTATCTACAGCAGAGTATATGTCGGATAGAAGGGAGAGTTGATTGACCGGGAGAGAGGAAATCCACGTCGGCTCTGGGCGGCGATTGCGGACGTCCTTGGCCGCTCTACAGCCTCCACGTCTCCACCTGAGACTCCGTTCACGGCAGACGATTACCTCAACTTTATACAGGCTAAGATTGATTCTACTCGCAAATCCACGGAAAACTCCCTCCTCCTGTCTTCTCCTCCACTGCAGCTGTTCTCTCTTCATGGAAGCCTCTTCAACCTGATGCCATCTGTCAACTCATAATGGACTCTTCTTCGAAGTCTTGCGAACTTGACTTACTTCCTCCATTCTTAGTTAAGGAATTTTTAGATGAACTTGTTCCGTTTTTGGTAATTTTATGTAACTCTTCGCTGGCCCAGGGCTACGTACCTACATTGCACAAAAGGGCCGTGGTTTTCCCTTCTATCAAGAAACAAGGTCTTGACCCTGGCTCCCCTTCAAATTACCGCCCTATCTCAAACTTGTCTTTCCTCTCGAAGCTTCTTGAGAAATGTGTGTCTGTACAACTGGTTCACTACCTTGACCTACACTCTCTAATGCCTCCTCTTCAGTCTGGATTTAGGAAATTTCACTCGACAGAATCTCTTATGGTGAGTCTTCTGGCTGATGTATTTCATGCCGTTGATCGTGGCCATGTCACTCTACTTTCCCTCTATGACATTAGTGCCGCTTTCGACACTGTTGATCACACCATCCTTCTTGACCGGCTCTCTAACTCATTTGGGATTACTGATTCTGCTCTTCTCTGGTTCCGCTCATTTCTTTCTGATCGCTCCGTCTCGGTAGTTTTTGGTCCCACCCGCTCTGCTTGGGTCCCCCTCTCTTACGGGTTACCTCAGGGCTCGGTTCTTGCTCCTCTTCTGTTTGTCCTATATACTTCGGATCTGGCTGGGGTCCTTGGTCCACTGGGTGTCCTATCCCACCAATATGCTGATGACACGCAGGCTTACCTTCATGGACCTGCAGACACAGCTGCTGTTATGGTCGAGCGTATTCTAGAGGCTTCAGCTGCTCTTGACCGATGGTTATCCTCAAATCGCCTTCGTCTTAACCAAGACAAGACTCAGTACATATGGCTCGGTGGTCGTGCCCAGCTTGCCAAGGTTGATGCTGACTCCCTTCGTCTTCGGTTTCCAAATATGCACTTCTCTTCCTCTGTCCGTGATCTTGGATTCATTCTTGATCCTGTCCTCTCTCTGTCTGATCACGTAAATAGTGTCTCTCGTTCCTGTTTCTACTACCTACGCCAACTCCGTGCCATCCGCCAATCACTACCACTGCACGCTATCACGACTTTGGTCCATGCATTGATCTGTTCCAGGATTGATTATGGGAATGCGGTGTACATTGGTCTCTCCTCTACAAATACATCTAAACTTCAGTCCATTCTAAACGCTGCCGCCCGCCTCATAGGGGGCATTGCAAAGTTTGACCATATCTCCTATTTTATCCGTGACTCCCTTCACTGGCTCCCCATCCGCCAGCGCATCCAATTCAAGGTCTGTTCCCTCATGCGAAGCTGTCTTGCTGGGTCTGCTCCTCACTATCTTAGGGCCTTTTGTACCCCAGTATCTTCTCTGCACAGTCGTTCCTCCCTTCGGTCCTCGGCCCGTAGTTACTTGGTTGTCCACGCGGGTGCGTACTTCTACGGCCCAGTCTAGGAGTTTCACTATTGTTGGTCCCAATAGCTGGAACCAGTTACCTCAGTCCCTCAGGACTGACCTTTTTTCTATTTCTTTTGACCAGTTCCGCAAGCGCCTGAAAACCTCCCTTTACCAGTGAATAGACTGGCTCGGGTCGGGAGCGCCTCTGTTTTGAGTGGCGCTATATAAATGCTTGATTACGATTACGATTACGATTACGATTACGAGGGACAGTTTCAGTGGAATGATGAGTCCTGAAGCCTGATTGGCTGGGGAGCAGCCCTGACTGGTCAGGATACGAGAGAAGTTGTAGAGAGAGTCTTGGAAAGGAAGGAAAGGTTGGAGATAGGACTGTAACGCTGGCAGAGGTTGGGATCTAAGGTAGGTTTCTTCAGTAGGCCTATACGTATAGAAAACAAGATCTCGTTTTTGTGAGACGGGAAGATAGCCTTCGGAGACAGAGAGACCTATTAAATAAATACAGTAGAAACGGAGCATTTTCATCAACAACATCAGCAATGAGAGGTATTTTAGCGTTTATGAAAGGTACTTAATAGCGCTTTTCAAAGGTACTTAAGCGTTTATGAGAAGTACCTTAACACTCATGAGAGGTACTTTAACACTCACGAGAAGTACTCTAACACTCATGAGAAGTACTTTAGCACTCATGAGAGGTACTTTAACACTCATGAGAGGTACTTTAGCGCTTTTGAGAGGTACTTAAGCGTTTATGAGAAGTGCTTTAGCACTCATGAGAGGTACTTTAACACTCATGAGAGGTACTTTAGCGCTTTTGAGAGGTACTTAAGCGTCTATGAAAAGTGCTTTAGCACTCATGAGAGGTACTCTAACACTCATGAGAGGTACTCTAACACTCATGAGAGGTACTTTAACACTCATGAGAAGGACTTTAACACTCATGAGAAGTACTTTAGCACTCATGCGAGGCACTTTAAACTCACGAGAAGTACTTTAACACTCATGAGAGATACTTTAGCGCTGTTGAGAGGTACTTAAGCGTTTATGAGAAGTTCTTGAACACTCATGAGAGGTACTTTAACACTCATGAGAGGTACTTTAACACTCATGAGAAGGACTTTAACACTCACGAGAAGTACTTTAATTTAACACTCATGAGAGGTATTTTAGCGCTTTTGAGAGGTACTTAAGCGTTTATGTCTAACTTATGAGAAGTACTTTAACACTCATGAGTGGTACTTTAACACTCATGGTAAGTACTTTAAACACTCATGAGAGGTACTATAACACTATATGAGAAGTGCTTTAACACTCATGAGAAGTACTTTAACACTCATGAAGGATACTTTAGAGCTTTTGAGAGGTACTTACTACCTAAGCGTTTTTGAGCGATACTGAAAGGCGCCATATTAAGTGTTTATGTATAGACACAAACATAATATTATAAGCTGATACGTTATTACCAGTCCATTAGTTTTCTCTAGCCCACATTCAAGTCAATCGGTGCAGCTAAATCCTGGCCTGTTAATTATTTTATCATCGATTGTGTAGTAGACTCGATGCATTGGTCGACAACCTCACCAAACAGATGCCAGTTCTTGCCAGTCTGATTGGCAGCGTCCTCAAGGGTAAAGCAAAAGGGGTGAGAGTAAAGGGGGGGACCGTACACGGCAGCACGTCGTGATCACCGTGTTTTCCCGCCTGATGACGAATTAAATCGACTGATCGAGACAGGGAGGGGTTCGCCAATGGACCCCACTCCCCTCAGTTCTTGCCGCTGACATTCGACTTTTGACTCTTGACTTCTTTTGTTGTTGACGATGCGGTGACGTGTGGCCAAGTGCTTCGGACGTTCACACAGATGACCAGAGCTGACCAGAGTTGACCTTGCGACACGACCTTCTGTCCACCGACTTAAAAGGGAGTGTGGGAGGGAAGGAGGAGCACGTGGAGAGGAGGGAAAGGGAGTGTGGTGGGAATGGTGGGAAGAGACGGTCTTTGGGTCAGGCAGTCCAGTATCGGTAACAAAACAATGTTGGCGATTTATTCAACAGATTTGTCGAGTTTTGTAATCGTTAATATATGGCAGCAGGTTTCAAACTAGTGGTACCCAGGTGTAGCTAAGTGGTACGAGAAAAATTCAAAAGAATTTAAATTTTCTAAGAGTTTAGGTCCTTCTTCTTCTTCTTCTTCTTCTTCTTCTTCTTCTTCTTCTTCTTCTTCTTCTTCTTCTTCTTCTTCTTCTTCTTCTTCTTCTTCTTCTTCTTCTTCTTCTTCTTCTTCTTCTTCTTCTTCTTCTTCTTCTTCTTCTTCTTCTTCTTCTTCTTCTTCTTCTTCTTCTTCTTCTTCTTCTTCTTCTTCTTCTTCTTCTTCTTCTTCTTCTTCTTCTTCTTCTTCTTCTTCTTCTTCTTCTTCTTCTTCTTCTTCTTCTTCTTCTTCTTCTTCTTCTTCTTCTTCTTCTTCTTCTTCTGTTCTTCTCTTCTTCTTCTTCTTGTTTTTTGTTCTTCTTCTTTTCTTCTTCTTCATCATCACCATCATCATTATCATCATCATCTTCTTCTTTTGTTCTTCTTCTTCTTCTTCTTCTTCTTCTTGTTTTTCATATTCTTCTTCTTCACATTCATCTTCATGTTCTTCTTCTTCACATTCTTCTTCACATTCTTCTTCACATTCTTCTTCACATTCTTCTCCTCATTCTTCTTCACATTCTTCTTCACATTCTTCTTGACATTCTTCTTCAATTCTTCTTCACATTCTTCTTCACATTCTTCTTCACTTTATTCTTCACATTCTTCTTCACTTTCTTCTTCGCTTTCTTCTTCACATTCTTCTTCACATTCTTCTTCACATTCTTCTTCACATTCTTCTTCACATTCTTCTTCACATTCTTCTTCACATTCTTCTTCACATTCTTCTTCACATTCTTCTTCACATTCTTCTTCACATTCTTCTTCACATTCTTCTTCACATTCTTCTTCACATTCTTCTTCACATTCTTCTTCACATTCTTCTTCACATTCTTCTTCACATTCTTCTTCACTTTCTTCTTCACATTCTTCTTCACATTCTTCTTGTTATACAGAATTCTGTTCTATCATGTGTCTCTGTACTCTCGGCTGCTTTTAATTTTTATTGCTAGCATATATCTCTCGAATAGGTTCGCATCCTTTAATGTTAGATAAACCTCATATATTATTTCTGAGGATTTAGCAGCAATGTTACCCACAAAACAAGCACAGCATCCGCTTCTAAATACATGCGGGCAGTGCGGAGGTCAAATTGCTCGTCCAGAGTTGTCGGATCCACGACGTTTTGCAAAGCGTGCACGCAAGCCTTTCTTGCGAATCTATATATATTACTGATACTCGCTATTCGCTATTCGGTTAAAACAAAAACGTGTGAAACATGATACGCTTAATCGATTTTTGCAGCCAAACATACATTTAGGTGGCGGATATCCTCCTTTAGGTGGCGCCGTGGCGGACCTCACAGTATATATATTGGTGCCGGAAGGTGACGGATCTGAGATCCAACAGGATCGAGTTAACCACTGAGAAAGAGAATGAATGACAGACATAAAGTAGGTAGGCAGACAAATGGATATAGACATACATATATAATATCAGGGTCCGATTTGCCGGGGGGTCGGGGGTTGGACCCCCTGCTTCCTCCTTTGAACCCCCCTGCTTCTAGCCTTTGGCCGACCCCCGAGGGGTCGGCTTGACCCCTCAAATGTGTTACCCACAGTCCTACACCAAACGACTCCATTATGACCAGTCGGCCTGGCCCACCTTCTCCCTCCCTTTCTCCTAGTCTCTCTGAAAGCCCATGCACCGATATATATATATATATATATACATATATATACCATTATATATATAATGGTATAATGGTCACCGTTGTCTTGAGTAGGCTAAAGTTAATACTATCCAGAGTTCCTTGGATCAGGTTTCCACTCGGTATGCTTCAGGCGTGGACTCCGGGTATAGGAGCCAGGGTCGGTCCACGCTTAAGGCCTTCCATGGCACTAGATAGTGCTGACCTTTCCCCTTTCCCTTTGCCAGGCGGGGATGCCGAAATATTTACTACTCCATGGGCAAGGACAGGCGCTGAGTCATAAGTCGTGTAGGCTACGTCTGTACGCTTGCCTTTATCGAAACTTTAGCGACATCAACTGAACGGAACTCGGTTTAAGAAATTTTGTAAGAAAAACGAGCAGCAGCTGCAGCAAGTCTATATGGAGTTCAGCAATTTCAGATTAACAAGACATTGAACCGAATCATGCCACAGCAGTTTATCAGCCAGAATGAAGTAGCGCATTAATTAAGTTTGCTGAAGACTTTGCAAATTGCAGATATATCAAAGATAGAAAAGTGTTGTGTCTGGTAAGAGCCACATTTTCATATCATAGAATAACATTCAATATTGTACTGTATTGTATTTATTAATTTACATAGCGCCGCTCACAGCAGTGGCCATTCAGTAACGCTCCCAGTGCGAGAACCACTAGAGAGGGAGAAGGCTAGCTGTAGGAAGAGACCCAGAAAGAATGGTAACACGTAGAGAGGAAAGAAGGGCATCCCATAGCGAGGGCCCACTGGTGGCAAAAGATCTAGTTTGGGTAAAAGTGGTCCTAACTCGTGGAACAAAAAGGAGCGGAGAGGTCGATGAGAAACTGGAGAGGAGAGCGAATGTGATCCCTAAGATTTTAGGAGCAATGCCAAATTTGGACTTAAGGATTTAATATAGCGTTTGACTAACTGTGTTTTGCTAAATTTCTATTGGGGGTGCTTGCCGTTATTCGCCACGGACGTCAAACTACCTAACCACACTACTAATCAAATCACTTGCATTGGAATTAATTATCTCGGACAGGTGATAGTCTAATGACTCCCCAAATCCAGTGCTTTTCTCAACCTGAGTGTCGCGGCACCAAAGGGCGCCGTGAACCTACCTAAGGTTGGATGTAAGATAGGTATACAACAATAACATTTGTGCAGCTTTTTATGTGAACAAGTTTTAAACTTTATCACTACTAACATACGCCTATAATTATTTTGTTTAAACTGAAAGTTGTGTAGAAATAGTCGCAAAATAAAGAAACGTTTCTTACGAGTAAAATAAAGAACTTATTTGAAGAAATATAGGGGGCCTAGTTTATATTAAGGTCAAAGGTACCGCTGATCTGCCGTTAGGCTAGTAAGGTGCAATGCTCTCAAAAAGGTTGGGAATCACTGCTATAATTACTTTATAAATTGTATCTCACTCTTCCTGTTACTTCGGCCACTGCAGTACATGCAGTGCCCCGTTCGGGCCATCTGGTAGCCTAATTGTACTGCAGAAAGAACTTTGAGCAGATTGAAAATAATAAAAAAATTACTTGCGACCCACCATCAGATATGAACGCTACTTTCAAACAGTTTTATATAGAATAGTATATACTATAGGTCTCAGTGCTTTTTTTCTACAACAGATTCGAAGGTTCCGGAACTCAACAAATTCAGAACAATAATTATAGGGGCATATTTTATGCTAATATTTCTATTCAAGAATGTAGTCATCATCAATGAACACTGAAAGCACTTAAATTAAATTAAAATATCTAAGTAATTTAAAATAATTTTTTATTAGAAATTTAAATTAACTAAATTATTTTTAGGCTAATAGCTGAAAAAGGTCCCGGAACGCCGCTCCGGACCGCTCCGGCTGAAAAAAGCACTGAGGGTCTACTACACTATAACTACTGCGCATATGGCATTATTTCAAATATAGGCTACTATCATTTAAAGTTAATTACCATTTTTTACCCTGGAACGTGTCGCCTCCTCAAAAAAAACTTGGCCCACACAAGCAATCCTCTGGATCCGCCAAAGTTCTCGACCCCCCTGCTTCTTTTTTGACAAATCGGACCCTGTATAATATTATATATATATATATAATTATATATATATATGAACATATACATGTATACTTGTAAGTTATAACATTATCTATATGTATAAGAAATAGATATAGGCCTATGTCTATAATTATGTATACAGCCACAATTTCTTTCTCTCTATGTTTAAACATATAGCTATCTATCTTTCTGTCTAAACTATACATATCGCTCTGCCTTTCTTAACTTCCTTCCTGCGTTCCTTCTTACTTCCATTCTATCATTCCTTTACTTCTAATTTTCGTTTCTTATTTTTCTCTATTTTTCATTGTCTCCTTCTCCTCCGTGTTTTTATGAGTCGAAAGCGGTCAACTTCTTGTTCTTCCGTTGGTTAATGTCCTTCTTTATATACTGTCTCTGTCTCTCTGGAGGACTTGTGGCAAGCTGTAAACCTTTGCCTTCCTGCCTGCTTGCCTGTCTGCCTGCCTGCCTTCCTGCCTGTTTGTCTGCTGGTCATGGTCCGCCATCAAAGGCACGTTAATCGCGCCGGCATTATGGCCGGTCCGCTTGCTTTAACAAGAATTTACTCGGATGCTGCGGCTCGTCTGGCTGCTGCGTTTGCGTGTCTGCATCTTGCTCACCATGCCAACGATGGTACCGTGCACCTGCCAATTAGCAAGGCCATTACGTCGGTGGGCGTGTCTATGCTCTGCCTCTGGTTGCGATTGGTCGATTCTGCTAGGCCGTGCGTGGAAGCCCCGCCCTGCAGTAAAGTCTTCCTATGGCGACGCCCGTATCGCAATGGTCCATCACCGGCGATGCCGTATAATAGGAAAAGAGTCGACAATTATGATGTAGTAGTAGTAGTCACAGTTCTTCTTGTTGTTGTCGTTGTTAAGATTATTATCATTATTGCTTCCTGTCTGGTCAGAGACGCTGCGCTGAGCTCGACCGACGACGACGCTCTTTGTTCTTACTTATTAGTCAAGCTGTCGGCAGCGCCTGTGCCATGAACGCAGGTAAGATCATATAACAAGCTTCCGGCTTTGTACTAATCAAGCAATTTACGCTGTCCTTTGGCGGACATTCGGTCAAAAGAAAGTCAGTTAGCGTTGTTGTTTGTCTCGAGTTT